>PVKC010048624.1:0-10867 GCA_004027635.1 Crocidura indochinensis | reverse complement strand
GGAAGAAATACAAATGGCCAAAAGACACATGAAAAAATGCTCCACATCACTAATCATCAGGGAGATGCAAATCAAAACAACTATGAGGTACCACCTCACACCACAGAGAATGGCACACATCACAAAGAACGAGAACAAACAGTGTTGGCAGGGATGTGGAGAGAAAGGAACTCTTATCCACTGCTGGTGGGAATGCCGTCTAGTTCAACCTTTATGGAAAGCAATATGGAGATTCCTCCAGAAACTGGAAATCGAGCTCCTATACAATCCAGCTATACCACTCCTAGGAATATACCCTAGGAACACAAAAATACAATACAAAAATTCCTTCCTTACACCTATATTCATTGCAGCACTATTTACCATAGTAAGACTCTGGAAACAACCAAGATGCCCTTCAACAGACGAATGGCTAAAGAAACTGTGGTACATATACACAATGGAATAATATGCAGCTGTCAGAAGAGATTAAGTCATGAAATTTTCCTACACATGGATGTACATGGAATCTATCATGTTGAGTGAAATAAGTCAGAGAGAGAGAGAAAAACGCAGAATGGTCTCACTCATCTATGGGTTTTACGAAAAATGAAAGACATTCTTGCAATAATAATAATTTTCAGACACAAAAGAGCTGGAAGTTCCAGCTCACCTCATGAAGCTCACCACAAAGAGTGATGAGTTTAGTTAGAGAAATAACTACATTTTGAACTGTCCTAATAATGAGAACGTATGAGGGAAATGGAGAGCCTGTCTAGAGTACAGGCGGGGGTGGGTGGGGAGGAGAGAGTTTTGGGACAATGGTGATGGGAACGTTGCACTGGTGATGAGTGGTTTTCTTTACATGACTGAAACCCAAACACAATTATGTATGTAATCAAGGTGTTAAAATAAAATATAAAAAAAAACAACTAAAATGCCACTAATGATATATAAGGATTGAATTATATTTATAGTTACTACGTATTAAGCCTTAAATTACAAAAGTTCTCTGATATGAAAGGACAAATACAAAGGTTCATGATTGGTTCTTAAATTAGAAAATGTCCTTTAACTGCAATTTTAATAATTTCTTTTTAATTTACAGAAAATATATTTGTCTTTTTAATTCTGATTCATTCTCCAGCCTAATTATTTTTAAAATTCAATTAAACTATTTATAACCCATAATTAACATGTACACTGAAGTATTTTACTTTCTTACCTTAAGTAATATTCTGAAGTATTTTACTTTCTTACCTTAACATTAAGTCAGACATCTCCTAAATACAAATAAGAAATATTTTTTAAATATTGTTTCCCTCTACTATTACCAACACTTAGTACCAAAGAGCATGACATAAGAAAGATGGCTATGCTTGACCTTTATGCTAATTATATTGCTTCTGCTGTTTATTTTTAATTTTTTACTTATTCAACTACTTTATGCAATACACTTTCTTTAAAGAAGTTAAAAATTAAAAAAAAACATAAAGTAAAATACTAAAGTTATCTAATACATTTTTGGCCTAAATTTTGAGTGATGATAACCCTGGTATGATAAGAATTATAGGGCATAATCCATTCATTTTTGGTGTTAAGGTTGAAACCCAGAAGAATGGACAAATGGGCAGATAGACATATTAATCTCTTCTCACACAGGTGGGATAAGTGAACCAGGATTTTTTGGGGAAATGGTCATAATACATTTGTTTCCAGATAAATGAAAAGCAAAGTTATTGAAAAAAGAAAAAATAAAAATAAATAAGAGAAGAAATTTATAAAAAGAATGAAAAAACAAAAGTATAGTAAAAAAGCACATTTATGAAAATTATTTTATCTCCAGTAAATAATTAATACAATGCAGAAGGTTTAGTAAGCTCTTGTTAGCTGTTCATTCTATTAAATTGGGGAGTTCCTCTAGAGATGACAGCATTAAACAAATAAGTTGTCCAGAAATTCAAAGCATTAATACTGATATTTTGACTTCTAGGGGCATGTACTTAGACCTCCTGGAAGAAGGAAGACTATGGTGGGGTGGGTGGGAAAGAGACTCCAGAAAGTCCCAGTGATATCAACTCCCAAACCAGTGCTTCCGAAATGTGGTAAGTTTGGTGTTCCCAAAGAGAATTGTAGATTGTCAGTGATGAGAAAAGATCATTGGGGAGATAGTGATTCTGGGTAATGGAAGTGGCAAACTTCCTTCAGCAGGGCAGGGGACATGGCCTGCTCTCTTACCAAGATGGCCGCCTTTCTGCTGCATAAGCTGGTGTAGCTATTATTCATGGCTCAGTTTACATTTCATTTGAGAAAAGAGTGAGTCTATGGAGCTGGCTCAGTACAAACATCTTAATCTGCTTATTAAAATTGCATAATTGTCCTACATATAATTAGTAAATATGAGGTGCTCAGTTTCATTGCTATTTCCTTTCAGGAAACCTGCATAACTAATAATAATTATCAATTTGATCTCATATTTTTCTGTGATTCATCCAAGTGGCAAATACGTTTTTCAACTGACATTCAGTTTAAATTAAGCTATAAAAAAGCATAAAAAGAGGACAATATGTATAAATAAATTTTCATAGGAGACTCAGGTTAAGTAGAAATATAAAAGTAACATTAGCATTTCATGTGAAAGTTACTTGATTTGTGATTTTTCTTAAACTGATATTTTTTCCATAAAAATTCTTCTTTGTGATAAATTCATATTATTTGCTTCTTAGAAAGAAGGATATCTTCATATTTGTGTTGTAATTAATTTTATGTGTGCTTTCATTACTTATTTTAGAAGGGAAGGCTAAGATAGATATTGCAAACAGTAAATTAATTCATACTTCAATTTAAAATCACAACATGATGAATAACTCTTAGGTCAGATGGTGTGAAGATGGAAATATTCTGACATCTTTATAGTTAGTCACAAATGAGGTAGTTAATAAACAATCAATTCAAGATTTTTCTTTTTTGAGCGACACCCAGTGATGTTCAGGAGGTTACTCCTGGCTATGCACTAAGAAATCGCTC
The DNA here is from genome assembly GCA_004027635.1 of Crocidura indochinensis. Taxonomy (NCBI): domain Eukaryota; kingdom Metazoa; phylum Chordata; class Mammalia; order Eulipotyphla; family Soricidae; genus Crocidura; species Crocidura indochinensis. The sequence goes on along the minus strand of PVKC010048624.1, from coordinate 7,861 downwards.
TTGGCTTGGGGGACCTTATAGGACTCTGGGGATCAAACTCAGGTCTGTCCTGGGTCAGCCACATGCAGGGCAAATGCCCTACCACTTCTATTACTTTGGCCCCTAGATTCAAGTTTTGATTGAAAAAACTATATAGAGACCATTTTCCCTAGAAAAATAACCTAGTTAATTGTTTCTAAAGTTCTAATATTAAAAACAAATTTGTTAATCAAAATTCGCTAGCTAGCTAAGCAACTGATTCACTGCTGAGTCATGGAAATGCTGGGTGGGCTGTTGTTCTCCAAGATTAGGTCAGGTAATGATGGGGAGGGAGTATATGGTGCAAGGAATCAAACTTTGGGCCTTTTGCATAAAAATAATTTAAGCTGTCTTTGCAACCAAGCCTTATTTATATCCATTGCTTTTTTTGATGCCTATTTTAAAATGACTGTGAAATATTATGTTATTTTTATTAGTAAACAGAGAACATAAGATTATTCACTAACCAATTAAAACTTCAATAATTAATAAGGCAATACACTTTTGTCCTCAGATGAAATATAATTACTAAATATGAAGTCAGTAAGTATTAAATATTACCTTTTCATATTGTCTTACTCATCTCACCATATTGTTTTTAAACATCATTTAAGGCACATGTATAATTTACATATCCAAGTAATAGGAGTATGTAATTTAATGCTGTGTTCATGGCTTATAAAAATGTTTCTTCAAAATTTTATATTTAAATTATTTAAATATTTAAATTATTGTTTGAGAAATACTATAAAATAATAATGCATGTAACAATTATTTAATTCTTTTCTTCCCAGCACTATAATGATGTCATTGCCTAAAACTTAGACAATTTTATTGAGGTATATATTTATAAGGTACAATTTATGGATGAGATAATTACAACTTGGAGAAGTTAGGTGTCTTTCTTAACATCCATGCAACATAGTTTGTGATGATGGTATATTTGAATTTAAACTTACTTGATTCTCAAAGCTTTGGTCTCAACAAATGGCCAGCAACCAGCAGAATAGTGATGTGAACTCAATAGGTGATCATTAAATGTCTTAAGGTTTCTTTTTATAAAAATTTCTGTGAACATTTAAAAAAAATAAGCAACATGTTTAGTAAGCCATTTAGCACTTTTTTTTTTCCTGTAGGCTTTTAGGTGTGACCCTTTTTCCTAGTGAATGTGACTGCCAGGGAATAATAACCTATGAAATTACTTAGTACTCTGTTGCCATGGAACCAAAAAGAATACCCAGATTTAGAGACATGGAACATATGAAAACCAGAGCTGCTACATAAATTACATCAGTCAGTCACTTATTCAACAAAGCATTAGAGAACTTAAATTTCAAATAATATTTTAGAAAAAAAAAATAATATTTTAGGTTGAAAAGCACATGCAAAAATAAAGAGCAGAAATTTGGTTTTTTTACAACTCGTATTCCTATGTTTATGGAAAGAGAAATTAATAGATATGGAAATTAAATGCAATAGTAAAGATATATTTCATAGTATACATAATGATATAAAGTCTTTGGATATACACTGAACAATGCATGTAGAAAAGTTGACAGAAAATACTTGAATAGAGTATTAATATACAGGAATTTAATAAGGAATAGGAAATTCTAAGTAAGTGTAAGGTATAGTCCTTCCAATGATACAAATTGGGTTGGTGAAATGCTCAGGCCTGCTCTGGCCAAAACCACAACCTTCATCTTTCTTTTAACCTATGTGCTATGTATTTTCTCTTTTTCCTTCCCCAAGCTAAACTTCTAATCAATCTACTAAAGAGTTAATTACTAAAAACTAAATTAATATCTGACTCTATGAAGCATTTAATTTGCTTTGGAATTCTAATCCAGTCAAATGACAGATCCCTAGAGAATGACACCATCTTGCTACATTTTGAGCATACTGCTTTTGGCAAACTGTTTGGAATTAAAAAGAACAAGGGGAACCCAGAAAGAAAAAATAACTTTTGGCCCATGCAACTTTGAGAAACATTTCAAGCTCTATAACTATGACTATCCATTTCAAACTATTTCTAAGAAAAGTTTTTGAAAATAAAAGTAGCATACATGTTCAAAAGTGCTCTTTCATGTAACTTTAGCAAACTGAATTTGTGAAACCAATATAGGTGAGTCTTGATTTCTTCCTGTGACCTGTGAAACAAATAGAGACAAATAGTTGTTGAAACAAACAGAAAAAAAAAGAAAGTTATTTCCTTTTAACTAAATTTATTTTAAGATCACAAATTGCTGTAATACATAAGGGGGAAAGAACACTTTTCACTGTGAAACATTAAATGGCAAGATTTTTTGGCTCAGAGTCACCATCCGGAAGACAATTTAGTCCCAAAAAGAACAGAAAATTTAAGGCCTATAGTTAGCACTTTTCTTTGTTATTGACTTTATCTGATGCCAAGAGCCCTTGGTTAACTCTGGCAGGTTAGTAACCAAAGGTGCAAAGAATTGAGACAACTGTTCTGAATAGAACCAAAAGTTGCTTACATTAAGTGTTTGTAAATGGGTTAGAGCTACAGTAATAAGGGCACTTGCCTTGCATGTACCTTATTCGGGTTTGGTCTTCAGCATCCCAGAAGGTCTCTCTATCTAGAGTATGAATAAACTCCGGTAAAGGATCAATCTAATGATATCTCAAGTGTGTGCATTGTTCTAATACCTTTGGGACTTCTTTGAGTCAAAGCTAAGGATTACACAAGCATATCAGATGAGGTGAGTAGAAATACATGTTGGGCATTTGTTTAAGTAATTCAGTCTTTCAGACATCTACCATTCTTTGGTTGATTTTAATCCAGTGGCATACATTATGAATACAATCAATTCATTATTTGATTTGTAAACAGAAGTAGTATAATGCCAAAAAATTAATAGAGTTAGTAATTAAGAGGCATGTTGTGATAAGGTAAAAGCCATTTCGAAGTTCTAGGCACAGCCCTGGACGAGAATATGATTATTATTGGTGAGCATGAGATAAAACTAAGTTTCTTGCTGATACCAGAGTTAGAGAAAGAGACGAGACAATAGAAACAGATTGGAAGAATGTGGATTGGGTTTAGTAATGGTGACAAAAATGAATATTATTCCTTGTGAAGAAGAGCAAAGCACAGATTCATAAAATAGAGGATAAAATTATTGGATAGAGATAGATAGTACAGTAGCTAAAGCACTTGCCTTTCATGCCACTGACGTAGGTTCAATCTCAGTCACTTTATATAATACTCCAAACCCACTAGTAGTGATCCATTAGCACAGAGCCAGGAGTAAATCCTGAGTACCAAGTATTACCCAAATATAAAGAAAAGAGAGAGAAAACTTATTATTTCGATACAAATAACAAATAGGAACTATCCTTCACAAATGAAATACAGCAATAGGAAAACTGAAAAACAGGCATATAATCAGATAAAAAGAAGTGAACATAGGGCTTGTTTCTTGAGTTAAAATCCCACATACATTGATGCAGTACTATTCTTTATATTAGAAAGGATTCAAGGGGTTGATTTTTATGTTGACTTTGATTTTAACATTGTTATTTTCTTTCATTTGGGGTTGAGGAAAGGGATCCCCAAGGGATCCACTGCTTCAGTGGGTCCCAGGGTCACTTCTGGTGACACAGGGCCAACTGAGATAGATTGAACCATGCCAGGGTCTTAGGTTTAAATGAGATAGAACTGACTTCTTTTGGGGACCCATCAAATCCATATCTATTGCTCCTATTATTCTTATCCAGGGTTATTCCTCATGTTGGTAAGGAAGACTTGGTTGCTGGAAATTGAATTTTGGGGCCTGGTTGATGTATGCTAACATCTGTCTAGTACCTGAGTCCTACTTCCCTGGGTCTATGCAAATTTCTTTAAAGTAAAGAAAGAATAAGCAAATCATTTGTCAAAGAACGTTTTTTTTTATTTTCCTGGAGTGCTAGACATTTTAGTTATAAAAAGAATGAAATACTTTTGTTCACTAGCATCAGAAGTCAGAACAGTTTAATCAGTCTTTGCACATGAGTCTTTGAAATAAGTGTCAGCTTTCATTTGGAATATTTCAAGCAATCAGAGTTAATGGGTCTGTGAAGTGCAACAATTGTCTATTGTGTATGCTACCCCAAGGATCATGAAACATAAACAGTTTTGATTAGTGTCTTAAACTTTGAGATCTTGGGGCTAGAGAGAGAGAGTAAAATAAGCTTGCTTTGCATGTGGCCGACATAATCCCCTGAGCTCTTCCCTGAGTATATGTTGTGCTTCTAAAACCTAAATGAATAAATAAAATAAACTTAGCTTTTCATATGGCATCTCAAATACTACCTGAAGTTACAGTTGTTGAAAACATTTAAATATTTTCTCATATGTTTTGAATAGTTGAAGTTAAAATTTATTTCTATCTTTAAAAATACTAATCTTCTGGGAGGCCTTTTCCCTAGCTTGGGGGGTATTGGGGGGCTTGGCAGGCCCCCCAGCCATTCCCCTATTTCTCCCCTGGACTCTAGGCCTGGCCTGAGTATCACCTTGGGTAGCCTGCTGTGGGTTCCAGGTGGGCTCTATTAGGGGTCCCCAGCCTTCCCCCTCCCTACTCTAGGGGGGAGGAGCACAGGGAGGGACCGGGCAGATAGCTGGCTTCTGGTGCCTTGATCCTGGAGGCCAGCTCTTCCCAGGTATGGGGTTAGGGGACACCCCATTCCGGAGGCCTTTTCCCTAGCTTGGGGGTGCTGGGGGGCTTAGTAAGCCCCCCAGCCATTCCCCATTTCTCCAGACCTTCCCTGGTTGCCATCCCAGGTGGACTCTATCATGGTCCTCAGGTTTTCCCCTTTTTTTTCCCGACACTTATGGGGGATACAAGGGGATGGCGGGCTGATGCAGCACTGGTGTATGTCGGGACATTACATTGTGACATTCCATTCACTGGTATTTTTTTTTCTTCTCATTGGTCTCCATTAAAAAAAACTGCAAGTCCAGTCTATGGAAAACCTCACAGAGGTTCCCAAATTTATTTGACTGACTGCACCCTTTTCAGAAAAAATTTCCTTCTAGGAAAATTAACTTTAAGCAAACAAACAGAGCAAACACATCACTCCCAGTCTACTTGAACTCCAGCTTACTGCAACTTCTAGTGCTTACTAGAACTTACTACAGCTTCATTCTAGCATCACATGAAATCATCTTAATACAATAGCTTCCAGGTAGCTTTCTAAGATGGTTCTTTGAGATTGTGTAAAAGGTTTATAACAGAGGTCACAGAATTCATTGATACTACATTTGTTTAAGCAAGTGTGCTATTGCTGCTGTCTATAGCTCTAATTTGAGTTTCCCTCATTCCTATAAAGGGAATCCAGGATCCTCTCCTTCCCTTGAATAAGATTCTAGGTCAAACTCCTTCCTATGAGCAGCGTCCAGATCGGAGGTTGCTGCTCAGAACTCTGGGGCTCTGAGCCTGCCTCTATCATGTATGTGGACCCTCTGCTCTTTGTCCCTTTGGCTGTTCCTTACGATCTGGCCACACACATGTGAAGGATAGCTTGTCCTTATTTGTGTAGACGAGAGTTCCAACAACCCACTTGGTTTCTATGTAACTCCTCTCTGAGTTATTCTGCTGTTGGATTGTTTTCCCCACGCAAACAAGACTTCAAATGACTAACTGGACAAACTAGATTACCTGACATCTACTCCATGTGCTATTTCCACTGAAATAGTGTGGCTCACTTTGGGAACACTGTACCCACAGTGTTCCCATAGGATTCCCGCAGTGAATTCCTGCAGCATCTATATGGCCCTGAGAAGCATTAATCTTTATGTCTTCATCTCAGGGACTCTGGGAGAAAAAAAAAGTATACTCAGGGTTCACAAACTTTAAAATTACTAAATCTAGAGTCCTATATTAGGTCACATTTGACTACCTGGAAGCCACTGTCTTAACACTGACTTCTTGGGTAGCTAAAATAAAGCTGTAGTAAGTCTGGTAAACACTAGAAGCTGGAGTCAGCAGGAGTCCAACTGGACTGGGGTGATGTGCTTGCTCTGTTTGTTTGCTTAAAGTTAATTTTTCTGGAAGAAAAATTTTCTAAAAAAGGTACAGTAGGTCAAATAAATTTGGGAACCTCTGTGAGGATTTCCATAAGCTAAACTTGCTTTCTTGAATATGCCCGTTGCATATATGAATTCCTTATTTCACTCTCAAGTTCTTAGATCTTTCTGGTCACTATCTGGAAACATGATGGAGATTGCCCACTCACTTACAGAGAGTCCTTAAAAAGCTATAGATATTCCTCATTTATGAGATATTTAAAATTTCTTCAGTACACTTGCTAATATATTACATGGGGATAATTACAATGACTGTAAAAATGAGTATATTTAAGGAAATGTTTGATGATAATTGTGCAAATAACTCTGAAAGAAAATTAAAACTTCTGTTATTATCATGATTTGGAATTTTTCTATAATCATGACACAATCATCAACCAGTGAGAGAACTCTAAGATAGAGAAATACAAGGCTATAATATTAGTTTCCTATAATGACACATATAGGAGAGAATGACACATAGAAGTATTTTATTAAAGATGCTATTATATTATTTTCCTATAATGACTTATTAGGGAGAATAACATATAGAAGCATTTCATTAAAAAAAGAAATTGGGGATGAGAATGTTGCACTGGTGAAGGGGGGGGGGTGTTCTTTACTGATTGAAACCCAACCATAATCATGTTTGTAATCAAGGTGTTTAAATAGGATATAAAAAAAAAAAGAAATTGGAATAAATGTAGAATACAAACATGGATATATCTAGCCCCTAGCCCCATTTCATATAATGACTGTTATCCCTTTGATATTTACTCGCATTATTCAAATGACAAATTATTCAAATGCAATATTTTTCTGTTATTACTGTCAATGCCACATTACCACAATCATCAAAACTATCATTTTGGTTCTGTTTTTCTACAAAAAGTGAGGAGTGTTTTGTTGAGCCACTATAGGAAAACAGAATGAGGAATGGCTCCAATTTTCATTATTTTAAGATCTACTTGGAAGATTTGTACTACTTGTAAGATGTGTAATCTACAGGAAGATTTGTACTTCCTGTTTGTTCTAAGTAATGAGATGTCATGACTCTTTGGGTACTGGGGTGATACTTTTGTAAAGAAAACATGTTAAAAAGTCCACTAAACAAAGGCTTTAGCAGATTTGTTTAGGAATGTTCTTATCAGTAAATCAAATCAAAGACTCCATTGTGGTAAGGGAGTAATTGAGTTAAATTATCTTGTAAAGATAAGGATATTGTTTTGTAAAAGTCAATATTTTGTCTTTTCATTTTATATTCATGTCTTTTCCTTTTATACCCAGGTTAACAGCAATTGACTTTTATTGTATAAAAACCTTTTAATTATATGCATCCCACTTTATTGTGCTTCATTTCATTAGTGATTTGCAGATATTTTCTTTTTATATACATTGCAGTCTTGTGGCACTGTTCCATTTAGCAAGTTTCTGACTCCACTTTCTCTTACAACATGAACTTTGTGGGGGTATCTTATTTTTAAAGTTAGTTAATTCTCACAGTAATTCAAACTTTTTAAAAATATTTTTACATCTACTATGATAAACTGCAAAATGGTGATCATAATTATTTTTTGTTTTGATCACATCTGGTTGTGCTTGGAGCCTACTCTGTGCTCAGGTGTCATTTCTGGTGTTATTTGGGGAACCATATTTGTTCCAGGATCAAATTGGAGCTTGTTACATAAAAGGCAATCATATCACCCACTGTACAAGCTCTCTGGTCTGGAGAGCAATAATAATCTTTGATGTTAGTGTTGTACCCATTGAAGGAAA
>PVKC010048622.1:0-10861 GCA_004027635.1 Crocidura indochinensis | reverse complement strand
GAAATAATGCAGGTCATTAACATCTTCTTTCCTCCCCATAAGGTTACATCTTTGCTTTGCTTTACATCCCTTTGATGAGTGTCTCAATTACAGAACATATAAAATCTATATCCTTTGATTTGCAATGACCCTAGTGTACAAGTGCAATGCATGCATGTAAATGAGTTTCCTGTCAAATTGGGTAGAATTTAAAAACATAATGTCTGGGGCCCGAGAGATAGCATGAAGGTAAGGCGTTTGCCTTTCATGCAAAAGGTCATCGGTTCGAATCCCAGTGCCCCATATGGTCCCCGTGCCTGCCAGGAGCAATTTCTGAGCTTGGAGTCAGGAGTAACCCCTGAGCACTGCCGGGTGTGACCCAAGAACCAAAAACCAACCAACCAAACAAACAAACATAATGTCTTCAGTGAGTGATAGGAGTAAAGCTCCCAAAACTAGCCCTCTCTTCCCAGCCATGTATTACAGCCATTAAAGCACTGTCTCACTCTGTGAGTGAAAAATTTTGAAGTATATAAAGCTTTTTCTTTTACTTCTAGGTGTTTCCCCTGGATGAAAAAAAAAAAATTGAGAATATGTGGATTGCACAAAGTAGTTTTATATATATATATAAAAGAGTGATAACTGATAAATAATAGCACCAGGTTTTTCCTAGCTCTCTACTCAGAAATCATTCCCAAGGGGCCAGAGAGATAGCACAGGGATTACTCGACCCAAAGAGGGAAGGAATTTGGAGAGAAACTATTTGCCTTGCACTTAGGAAAACTTTGATTCAGTCCATGGTAATACACACACATGCATAAACACACCCACAAAAAAAAGTTCCTATGAAAATTATGTGTTGATGATCATCATAGGTCACAACAATTAATTCCAAGAAAATACCACCCATGTTTATTTAAGAGTACTTACTAAGACCATTAATTTTAACAACCCCAAGTAAGCTGTGATCTGGGGCAGGATTTATTTTGGCATCAGGTGATGAAGCAGGCTTTTGACAAAAATCCAAACCAAATCAAACATGGGCATCGGTGTGCATAAATACAACACAAATCTTTAGGTTGTCATTATCTTTTTGCTGTTGATTTAGTAAATACTCAGTAGTAGTTCTTTTAAAAAATCTCACATTAGATCTGCTGCTAGAAACTTCTGAGCCAGGTAGATGATTTCAAATTAATGTAAATATAATTGATGTAGAAACTCATCATTTAAAACTCACCAGATAATCATGTGTGAACTCAGCATTTAATACTCTTGTTTTAGCTTCTAGGTGTGTTCCTTCCAATGTAAAAGTGAAGTGGGCAGTAGAGACCAGGGTGGGTCCAAGTAAAGCCTGGTCTAAGGACTTCCTGTTCACATTTCTCAAACTCTAAAATTTTAAGAGTCCTGGGGCCCGGGAGATAGCATGGAGGTAAGGCATTTACCTTTCATGCAAAGGTCATCGGTTCGAATCCTGGTGCCCCATGTGGTCCCCCGTGCCTGCCAGGAGCAATTTCTGAGCATGGAGCCAGGAGTAACCCCTGAGCGCTGCCGGGTGTGACCCCAAAAAAAAACAAACAAAAAAAAATTTTTTTAAGAGTCCTATAAAAGTGTTGAGTCAAGCCCTCACTTGAATGTGTTCACCATTAGCTTTGTTATCCGTTTGCACCAAACTCTCATTCCTGTCATCGCCTGCATTTTTCCTCCTGTTCTATTGGTCTGACTACATGAGAATCTGAGTATCTCCAGAAATATATTCTCCCTATGAATGACTCAGGTCAGGTCTTCGTCATTGCTAATATGGCTTCTACATGTTCTTCTACATGGCTTCTAGAAGCAGCCAGCACATGTTAAAATGGGCAAAAAATTTTAATATCACATTGCTCAAGAAGATAGACAAGAGTCTCACAGCACACACTAAAAAGCTCAATATCATTCATGTGCAGGAAAAGGAACATTGAGACTATAACAAGAAAATTTCCCAGCAGTATGGTGATTGGGCTAGATGTGGAGCGATTGGAAAACTCAAGGCCAGTGAGAGTCCCATGTGGTTTTGCCACTTCCTCACACTGTTTGGACACTTCTTATATGACTATTTGTTGGTCCTGTCTCAGTGAGTTCTTCCTGGGTACTACTTATCCATGAGAAGTCAAACTACATGTGAACAAGGATGTCTGCAACAAATTGGAAATAAAAAATTCAACTTTCATACACAGGTGGTTTTTTAATATAATTTACGTAAAATTCATACAATTTTTTCATAAAATTTTATACAAATATTATTTACACTCAGCAATAGGAGAATGAGCAGCATGCTCATGTATTGGTTAAAGCACTTGCTTACCTTGTACATGGTTCACCTGAGTTGGATCCCAGTGTCCCCATTTGGTGCCCCAAGTCCCACCAGAAGCCCCTGAGTGTAGAGCCTAGGAGTAAATACTAAGCACATTCAGGTGTGACTCCAAAAAACAAACATGTATATATATATATACATACATACATATATATATTATATATATACATGATGAAGCCTAAGACTTATTGAGTCAAAGAAACCATCAGTTACAGTCTGCAGGGATCCATTTATGGGCTTTCAAGTTCAGGCAAAGCTAAAGGTGAGTGAGAGAAATCAGTAAGATGCTTGCTTGCTCTAGGGTCAGAAGATTGACCAGAAATATCCACAAAGAACTTGCTCAAGCTTTGCAATGAGGATCAAATGTGTGGATCAAATGCCTAAATGCAGACACTTGGAGTCTGAGCCTTCAGTATTTAGATCTGAATACTTTAGCCAAAATAAAACATTTGCACGGACCACATTTCTATTCTTTGCTAGATGTGCTTTACGCTTAGTGTATCTTTTCAAGCTGCAGAATTTCAGTTTCCTGAACTACAGAGCTTACAGTTTAATCATAATTATTACTTCTTTGTGTGGATTCTAAACTCCTGCATTGGGATTATAGCAACCCTGGTATATCTCACATTCTTGGGCCTTCATCCTTTTAGCCTAACTCCTGAGAGTCCTTCTCCCTGAATTGAACCTCTCCCTACCAGAGTTCAATTCCAGAATCTTCCCCAGTGCTTCTCTTTCTACTTCTGAAGACAGCCATTGTTGGTCAGTGAAGGCACCAACTTCCAAACATGGCCGCAGTCTGGTTTAATTATTGAATGAATCTCTCTCGTGTAAATGTGAGCATTTCTGCTATCAGAGCTTTGTGTGATATTTCTTGTAGAATGTAGTGTTGGGTGTCAGTGCTCAATCGACATCATCCTTCATTGGTATTGCTACCATGCTGATCTTTCCCTGGGCAACCCCATTTGGGTTGCAAGTTAATACAAACAGGGTTTCCACCCTGTGGACATGTGGTAGATAGATAGTGAACCTCTGTGTAAGAAATAGATTTGGTCCTTCATGTCACTGTCCACTCTAATATACTCACTACATTTCAGTTGCCACAAAAGCTTGATTAAGGTCAAGTTATTCTCAGTACAGATTCTCCAAGAATGACCCAGAAAACAGTATCATTACTATGTGATCTTTACAGCATTTGAAAAATGAACATCTCAGAAATGGAAAACCAGTCTCATGCTAAAATTTACTCGGGAGTTTGGAACACCTGCCTTGCAAGCAGAAGGTTCTGGATTTCATACCTGGCATCAACCCGAGTTCATGTGAGTAATCCTTTCACCTTGCATGGCTGTCTGTTCCCCCGCCCCACCACTTGGAACTGCAAGTGTTTTCCAGATGCTCCACAGCTGCTCTGTGACTGCCACAAAGGCCCAAACTTCAGAAAGCACTACAACTAAAACAGTGTGTGAACATCACATCCAGAAAGTGTGACCTCTGGAAGCACACGCATGAGCAACACAGTGATCCCTGACATACCCAAAATCCTGTATGCCCTAAAGTGGCTGCCTGATCCACCTGCCTCTGTACCTGCTGAACAGCCAGGCCACTGTTGGGTCTGGAAAAATTGTTCCAGTCCCTCTCACCACACTAATAACCCAAACTTGCTTTTCCCACAAGCCCACAAGCCCCTCAGCTGAGCTGGCCCAAGCTTTTCTATACCTGAGCAGTGCCTGTTGTGGATTGTGCTAATTTCCTTTGCAGGAACTATGAGGGTACACTTCACAATACTCTGGGACCTTCAGTGCTGGGATGGTGTGGGGGTCGAGTCTACTCAAGTCTTATGCCTGCTTCTGGACTCTGGTCTGACATTTGATAGTTACTCCAGATATCCTCACTATTTGCAGTGGATCCTAAATCCTGTTATGCTTAAAGCAGCCCCCCCCTTTTTTTTAAACAGGGTACCAGTTCACTGTGCCTCAGACTGAGAGGAGGAGTCAAGAGACAGAGAGACAGACAGGAGTGCAGTGCACATTCCACACAGGCGCACTGATGCCCGGGAGATGGATCTCAGCAGGACAGGTAGTGGTGGCAAAAAACACCTTGAGGGCCTGATAAATGTCCTCAGGGGCCTGCAGGCTGCTTATGGCCTATAGGCTGTAGTTTGAGGACCCCTGAAAAGTGATAGAACACAATAGATGTTCTTTTTCCTCCTTGAAACTAATATTCATTATTCCTAATTTAAAGTTGAGCTTTTTAAATTATTTTGTTGTTGTATGTTTTTATTTATTTTTGCTTTTGGGTCACACCTGGTAGTGCTCAGAACTTATTTCTGTCTTTGTGCTCAGAGCTCACTCTTGACTGGTTCAGGGGACGATTTGGGGTGTTGAGGAAATGAACCCTGCTTGGTCACATGTAAGTGTCCTACCTGCTATACTATTGCTCTGTCCAGTAAAAATGGTAAAAAAAAAAAAAAGTTTTTGCCTTTTTATCCTTTTAATTATTATATCCTGAAGTTTCTTTTCTCTTGCTTCTCATCTTTATTCTGGTACTTTCTTTTTTTTATTCTTTTTTTTTTTCTGGTTTTTGGGTCACACCCGGCAGTGCTCAGGGATTACTCCTGGCTCCATGCTCAGAAATTGCTCCTGGCAGGCACGGGGGACCATACGGGGCACCGGGATTTGAACCAATGACCTTTTTGCATGAAAGGCAAATGCCTTACCTCCATGCTATCTCCCGGGCCCCTATTCTGGTACTTTCTATTTACCCTGACAACTCTAAATTTTATTTTCTTGTTTGAATAAGTTGATTTTTTTTCTCCTTCCCCTTCTTCCCCCATCTCTTCAATTTCTCCCTCCTATTTAAAAGCCTTTGTTTCTCAGATTCTTCACTGGCTCTACTATCCCCAATCTGTACTTTGATGTATACTGTCTCTGGCTTGAGTTGCAGACAAGTCTCCTGCCACGCATGTGAATTTCTTTTTATTTAACCAGCTTGTGATTCATTGCATTTTTTCCCCCTTTGGTCACTGGAGATTTGTGTCCTCATTTATTCTGGAAAGTTCGAAGCCATTCTCTCTTCCAATATTTCCCCTCTTTTATTCCTTTTTATTCCTGGAATCCTGATGTGACACATTGTACTTACTCCATTGTACTTACAGCCATTATAGTTCATCTCCCTTCTCATAGTTTCCCTCTTACTTTTCTGGGCTAAATCTTTACTACTTACTTCAAATTTGCTCTTACTTCTGTCTTAGGCAGTCTTTAATTTACTTGCAATGCATCAGTGAGATATTCTCTTTGCTCTATTACCATTTGTACAATTTGCTGACTTACAGAGCATTCCTGAAAACTACTTGCCCTCAGTTCATGATCTTTTTTGCTTTTCCTTTTCTTCCACTAGGAACAGCTCTTTGGTTGTTAGCCTGGGGAGAGCTAAGTCTACAGTCCCTGGGATGGGCATCCATCCATCCAATGCTATTATGGCTGCCATCACTCCAGCCCTCTTGCCCTTCTTCTTGACCTGTTTGTGATCTTTTCTGATCATTGATCACTTGCTGGTCATCACAGTCCCCTCCAGGCTTCTGTGTGCAGAAACCTGCTTCTCTAGGGAATTGGAGCAATCTACCTTGAATATTTTTCCACCATCCCACTCCCACCCCCAAGGTTAAAACCTTCTCCAAAGACTTTCCCATTCCCCTGTCTGACAGTTGAATCTCACTGACAGAACCCCCTCTAGGTACTCAGACATAAATGGGTTTCCCAAGATATTGCTTGACTTGGAGTTTGGGTTGATAGTTCTAGAAAGGGCAGCATGAAGTAACCTGCCCTTTCTCTCAATAGCCACCGCAAGCTACAAGAAGAGATAAGAGCCTCTCAGATGGGAAACTCAAGACCAAGCATGTTCTTGGAGTCTGTTGCAGGAGGCTGGGTGGCTTGTGAGCAAGATACATAAAGGTATTTAATATAACGTGAGTACTTGCTTAGCAAATACTATCTATCATTTATCTAGCCACCTAGCATACATTTTCCCATATTATATTCCAGGTCAACAAATCTAGATCCCATGTTTCACATAAAGCAATGCACAAGTGGCAATAGAGATATTACAACAAGAAAAGTGCTTGCCTATCACGCTGCCAATCCAGGTTGAATCCCCAACACCCTATATGGTCCCCTGAACACTTCCAGAAGTTATTCCTGAGAGCAGATCCAGAAATAAGCCCTGAGCACCACCAGGTATGAGACATCCTCCCCCAAATCCAAATGAAAAAGAAAGCATGTACTGTGATATCAATCAAGGGCATTGGCTGCAAACTGTCATTCTAATCCATTAACAGAGATGGTAAAATTCACTGGATAAAGATCGAACAATTCACTCTCAAAGGAACATGTTCATGTGCATGTGAACTCGAGCATGCATTGTTTTGTGTTTATAATTTCCATTTCTTCTTCAGTGAGATAAATCAGAAAGAAGTGTTTGCTCTTTAATTGAACATCTCTGTTTCTCTCTCTCTCTCTTTTTTTTTCTTTCTGGTTTTTGGGTCACACCCAGCAGCGCTCAGGGGCTACTCCTGGCTCTATGCTCAGAAATCGCCCCTGGCAGGCACGGGGGACCATATGGTATACCGGGATTCAAACCACTGTCCTTCTGCATGGAAGGCAAACGCCTTACCTCCATGCTATCTTGCCGGTTCTAACACCTCTTTTTTTTTTTTTTCCCTCTTCGGACATCCAACTTTAACAGAAACCTTTCAGGGTGGTGTTGAATGAAATCAGGCTATTTTACCACATTTGAGACGTTATGTGGGCACAGCAATAAGTGGGGCAGACTCAAGTTACAAAAAAGATGTTCACTTCATCAGACTTATTCAAGTGAAAAGTCTACTTGGAGATTGCTCCTAGCAGATGTATCTGTTTTGTTTTGGATTACTGGTTTAGGTTTTAGTTGGTTAGTTGATTTTTGATTTGGAGGCCACACCCAGTGACGCTCCAAACTTACTTTAGTTCTAGGCTCAGAGATCACTCCTGAAGGGGATCAGGCTACCATGTCCATTGCTGGGGATAGAAACTGGGAAGGGTTTACCTGCTGTCCTACATCTTGGGCCTTCAGTTCACGTGTCTGATCTGCATCTTCTAGCGTCTCCCAGAAAGCTTCACTTCCCTTCAGTACCTCCCGCTTCCATGTGTTCTCCCTCCACTTCCAGCTGGGGCTGAACTGCCCTCCAGATCCTTTTGCTCTTTTTTGTTTGTTTGTTTTTGTTTTTTGTTTTTGGGTCACACCCGGCAGTGCTCAGGGGTTACTCCTGGCTCCATGCTCAGAAATTGCTCCTGGCAGGCACGGGGGACCATATGGGGCACCGGGATTCGAACTGATAACCTTTTGCATGAAAGGCAAACGCCTTACCTCCATGCTATCTCCCGGGCCCCCAGATCCTTTTGCTCTTATGGATTGCCCTTTCTGCCTGGTTCTTAAATATTACCCAACCTTGTCTAATACAAGTTGTCCACTCTGGTGACAGTTCTTGGCCAGCTGCTTCCATTGGTTCCAATCTGTTTCCCTGAGTCCATGCCATCGATGTCAACTTCTCTCTGCTAGTTCAGGGGAATGGAGTATAGCTCACTTGATCTTTCACTCTCTCCTTGGTTTTTTTTTCTTTTCATAAGGTTGCAGAGCAAATAGGGAGACCCACAAAAGGGTCAGGACTGGGATTCATCCTTAGCATTGACCCCAGATCCACTTCCTCTCAACCCCACTTCCTACCTGATCGGAGAGTAGGCAGCCCCAAATTTTATGAGTGAAGTTAGGCATTATTCATGCCATGCCCTCAACACTTTTTTTTTCCTAACACAATTACTCATTCCTCAACTATTTCTAGAAGGGGACTCAGTTCTAACAAGTCAGAGGCAGTCAACAATGAGAAGCATTTCTGACAACAGGGAGTAAGGCAGGTGGGTGGCACACCCGGGAGCCTCAGGGCAGCAGGTTCTAGGGAAATGTGCACAAGCTGGGATGTTCCTGTGAATTCCATCTCCTGGCCAAAGCCACTTCACTTTTAAACTCTCACTATACCTCTGAGTCCTCTATAGTCAAGCTCACCTTCCCCCTCCCTTCCCCACCTCTTCCTTTCCCTTCACTTTCCTTCCCTTCCCTTCCTTTCCCTTCATTCCCTTCCTCTCTGTTTCCCTCTCCTCCTCTTCCTTTCCCTCCCTTCCTTTTCCTTTCCCTCCCCTCCCCTTCCTTTCCCTCCCCTCCTTTCCTTTCCCTTCACTTCCCTCCTTTCCCCCCTTTATTTTCTATTATAAATAAATTCTTTAATTGAATCACAGTGATATGCAGAGTTACAAAGTTATTCATGATTGAATTTCAATTATACAATATACAACACACATTTCTTCACCAGTGCACATTTTCCACCACCAATGTTCCCAGTTTCCCTTCTACCCTTTCCCCTGCCTTCCTCTGTAGCAGGCTTTCTCTCTCTTTCTCTCTCTCTTCTTTTCCCCCCATTTAGACATACTATTCCTGAAAGGGTACCATGCCTATCACTTTATCTCCTTTCAACACCCAAGTCCAGAGTGATCATTTCTAACTATCATTATTATAGTGATCCCTTTTCTACACTAACTGCATTCCCCCCTCTCTGTCTCTTTGTAGAACCCTTTTATGGTAAACTGATTCTCCTGGCCTTTGTCTCTATTGTCTCTAAATATTAATATCATACTATCTTTTTTTTACACCCCACAAATGAGTGTAATCAATTCTCTCTCTCTCTCTCTCTCTCTCTCTCTCAGTTCATTTCATTCAACATAATCCATTCATAGCCATCCTATAAGCAAATTTCATGACTTCACTTTTCCTAACAACTGTGTAGTATTTCACCTTTTCCTTTTCTGGTAGATTGTTAAAAAGCCAAGAGTGGACCAAGTCCATGAGGGGCCTGACATTTGCTTTTGAGTCAGGTTTGCAAGTCATCTTCTGAGTCAGATTTACAAATAGAATGTTCATAAGATGGGACACTGTCCAAAGAACCCTGACTGGTTCCCTTGAAATGGTGACTGCGCAGACTCAGTTTCCTTGAGCTATAAAAGTAATTTAGATCCTTTATAAATGCTCCCCTCACCAATCCACAAAAATCCCTATGATTTTCAGAAAGAGAAGGGATGCATGGAGAAGCACTGTAGAAGGGAGAGGTTGCTGTTCTAAGTTGCTGGCTCACTGTAATCCACTGGTTCCAATGTCTGCCAACTCAATTTCTGCACAGACTTGTCTTCCTTTCTCTTATTTTTTTTTGTTTTGGGGACACACCTGGCTGTGCTCAAGGCTTATTCCTGGTCCTGAGCTCATATATCACTCTTGATGGGACTTAGAGGACCCTATAAGGTGCTGGGGATGAAAATTAGGTTGACCATGTGCAAGGCATCCAAATGCTGTCCTTTTCAATGTTGAGAAACAATGAAAGAGAAGTATTCATAATCTGCTATGTATTCAGCAGACCCTGTGTCTGCCCCCTGCCAGATTTCTACAGACAGTTTACAAGGCTGGGGATAGAGTGGTGGTGGTGGTGGTGGTGGATGGGTTACTGAAAACCACCTTGGAAATGAGACAGCAGCAAAGAGACCATCATAGTTGAATCTTACCTTGGGAGCTGTGTGCCTTGTCAATAGCCTCCCCACTATTTCTTTCTCCAAATAATTTTTTTTTGCCAAAGTCTTTCCAAGACCCCCTTTACTGATCTCGTTTGAGCATGCTCTGCCTGGAGCCCGGAAAGGGGGTCAAGTGTTAGAAAATTAATCAAGCCACCACTAGAGGAAGTCTTTGTCCCCCCCACCCTCCCCAGTTCCTGCTCCTGTGTGTTTACAGCATGTGAACTGTGGCAGCTCAACAGCATCAAAGTGATCTCTGGTACCTGCTGATGCCTATGCAATGGAATTACCATTTCATTTTTGTTCATTTTTGTTGGGAAGTATATTCAACTCCCCAGCTCTGAACTCCCAGATGTACTTATAGTCCCAGCATGCACTTATAGTCCCAGCATGGTGCCATTTGTAGACAAATGGGGGAACCTCAATTTTAATTCCACATGAGGGCTGCGGGAAGAAACAGACTTAAAATTAGTTGGGGGGGGGAGAGAGAGAAAGAGAGAGAGAGAGAGAGAGAGAAAATGGGTCTTGTGAAACCCCTTAGACTTATAATTTTTGAATCGGTGAAAGATGCCAACATTCTAAGAGTTACTCGTCTATTCCAGTTGTTGGGCAAAGGGGGTGAGGTCAGTAGAAGGAGGTGTCTTTTTGGCTTTGGAAGTCTTGCTGGTATGTGCTAGCATAGCCAAAGATAGCCAGCACCCAGGGGAACCTCATGGCTTCCAGTGTTAATGTGGGAGTTCAGAGGAGAATCCTTACTTTGGAGATTTCCCCCAGGGTTAGGCCTAGGAGACATCCTCCTCCCCCACTTCCCTGCTGTTCTTGCCCTCTCACCCTCTTTCCTGAAATTGACCTTCTGGATCCTTCTAGAAGATCTTTGGGAAGAAAAAAAAAAAAA
>PVKC010048621.1:0-10881 GCA_004027635.1 Crocidura indochinensis | reverse complement strand
TTTCTTTCTTTCTTTCTTTCTTTCTTTCTTTCTTTCTTTCTTTCTTTCTTTCTTTCTTTCTTTCTTTCTTTCTTTCTTTCTTTCTTTCTTTCTTCTTTCTTTTCTATTTTTACCCTTTCTTTTTTCTTTTCTCCTTTCCTTTTATTTTCTATTCTCTTCTCAGTTTCTCTTATTTTCTTTCTTTTCTTTTTTATGGGCCACAATTTGCAGCACTCAGGGATTACTCCTGATTCTGTGCTCAGGGGACACTCCTGTTAGGATGTAGGAGACTGTATGGAATGCTGAGAATTCAATTGGAGTTGGCTGTGTGCAAGGCAAGTGTCCTTGTACTATCTCTTTAGTTCCAGCTGACACTTGCCAGTTTCTTTCACAGAAGACTAGATATCCAGAGGATTGTCACATCTTGGAAGAAGTACTCTAGGGTTTTGCCATTGGATAGTCTATTTCCCTGTGCAGATAGGCTGGTCATGAAAATAGACAGAAAGGCCTTTGTTCAATGGCACATGGTTGCTAGCCTCTTAAATATTGCCTCCTAGGAAACTGAGCCACTGCACATGGGGAGCAAGGAGCCTTCCACCGTTCCCTGCTTACAGTCCAGATTCCAAGAAGACACCATTGATTTATAATGAAGGAGTCTTTCACTACTGCTTTAACACATACATGACTACCAACCATGTCCTTCAGAAATGACAAACATCAGTCCATTGATCTGTTTGCAGAAAACTTGCGGTATTTTATTGGGACACTAGTAGCCAGTTAGTTTCTTGCAAACTTCAGTTCTGAATTTGGTTCTCTAAGGATGAGGTCAATTTTGAGAGAAGAGCAGGGGTTTTGGCTCATATGGCTGGAGCACATAAAGCAAGCTGGGCAGGTATCCCTAGCATGACATTGGTCCCTCCAACACCTTCTGTTCAGGACCGAGTAACGAGTACAAATGATCTTCCTCTGAAATGTGTGGTTTTCTGCAACATCACTATATAAAATATTCTCTTTTAGCGGGGGTAAAAGTAAAGATACTTGATTTTGATTCATTTCCATTTGAGAAACGTTTTGCGTATGAATTCTGCCCCTTGTAAGTAAGTTGCGCTATTCCTAATAGAATTTAAGATCTATTTAGACAATATTTGGCACTCAGAAACTATACCAGGAAAGATATTTCAACACAAGATAATTTAAATTTATTTTTTAGATATATGGTCTGACCTAATAATACCTGAGTCAATGCTGCAGGCTGGAGAAGACCAGATGTTAGCAAGGATCCTTCAGGTAAGAAATGTTCCAATCTCTTACTCAGTATTTTTGACCCTAACCTTCTTTTCACTAGTTTCACTGTCAAATTTCTTATTTTAGAATTTACTTCTTTAAATATTCTCAATGAGAAAATTCAAGATAACATTCAGTTCGTGATTACAACATGCCATTTAGCTCTCTAGTGCTTTATATACCTTAGCTTCTCTAAAACCCAGATAGTCCTAAATTAATTAAAATTTACAGATAACAAAACTGGGACACAGAAAGTACTAACAGTCAAGTTTTTAACTCAGACAATTCATTGCCTGAGCCTGCACTCCTAATTGCAATACTTTACTGCTCTTCTGGAAGTAGAACATATATACAAAGCTACTTCCCAGTTCTAAGTACTTCCTACTATCCCCAGAGACCACCACAAACATTATTTGTATTGTTAAGGAATTTATACCCAACCATAAATTTTGCGTAAGGTTTTTCATGTTTTAAATATTAATATAACAACACAGAAATTTCTTCTGCTGAGTAGTCAATATTGTATCTTGAAAATCTATTTTGTTGACATATATTTCTACTTCATAAATTTTAGCTACTGCATTATTCTTTTATACACAATTAATTTATTCCTTCTTCCATTTTTGAATATATAGGTTGCTTGTAAGATTTTTGGTGAGTCCTCTCCAGCTGAGGCCCAAGGATCACCCTCAGATATGGGATTGGCAGTGTAGACCTAATAATTCATTGCCAAAGACCAGGGAATGAGCATTGCTCCTGTGGAGCAGTGTTAAGAACCACCAGGGCTATATATTTAAAATGCACATAACATAATACATATGTTATGTGTTGTGTGTATCAAGGTCTAATGCATATGCTCAAGATTTTTGAGCTGTTCCCTGAACTTTGTTTTCATTTTCTTTGATATCAGTATTTATATGTTAATTGCATTGTGCTCAAATACTGTTTTGTATCATTAGTTCTATAGATTTTTAACATATTTAAATTTTTATCATCTTGTCAACTAATATAAATATATGTAATGTATAGATAAAGGAATATATAGTTGATATCTACTGTGGAAAATTTTTCCATAGATTTATTAGTTCAAGTAGATTATGCTGTTGTTTCAATGTTCTATGTTTGTTTAAATTTTCTTGGTTGGTCTATTACTTTCTTTAAGATGTCTTAAAATATGTTATATACTGGTTTATGGTTTTCCTCTTTTATCATTATTGTGTCCTTTAATATTATCATTAATTATTTTTGGTTAATATTAACATTTTATCCTAAATTTCCTTCAGCTATTACTATTTGTATGATATAAAGTTTTCTTTTTCTGTTAATTTAACTTTAAAGATCCTAAAAGCTTATAGTGGGATTTGCTTTTCTGGATTAATTTATACTTTTAAAATCTCCTTTAGTAGATACATTAAATCCATTTGCATTAATTATAATCAGTACTACATTTGTATTTATTCATACTAAGTACCTGTCATGTTTTTTCCTGACTTACTTCCCACCCTACTTTCCCTCTAACTTCTGTTCTATTTCTTTATTCCTTTACTCTAGGTTTTGCTTTGAAGGTTATATATTTTAATTTTTATTCAATTTATTTGCTTATTTATTACTTTATCAAATCACTTTGAGTAATTACAAAGTTGTTCATGATTGAGTTTTATTAGATGAAGTCCAACACCCATCCCTTCACCAGTGCTCATTTCCTGTCACCTATGTCTCCAGTTTTCCTCCCATGCTCCCCTTCCTCTATGGCAGATATTTTCCTTCTCTTTCTCTCTCTTTCTTTTCCTTTTAAGCACTATGGCTTGTAAACATGCATATCACTTTAATTCCTTTCAGCACTAGTTCTTATCCAGAGTGATCATTTCCAACTATCATTGCCATTATGGTTATTTATTTTACTTTTTATTTATACTGATCTTAAAAAATTGTTTTTATAGGAAGCAATGATGGCAGGAACCAAGGAGATCAGAGTATTTTAGTAATATAGAGGAATTGTATACCAAAAAAATCCAAACCACATAGTCCACAGCACTAAAAACAAAGAATTCAGTCTTTAACAAACAAAATAAAAAATGTGCCCATCAACATGGCAGGCTGGGGTTGTGGGAGTGGAGATAGGGGGAGTCTAGAACATGGGTGGAGGGAAGAAGACACTGATTGTGGTATTGGTGCTGGAACACAGTATGTTTAACACCCAAATATGAATAACTTTTTAAATCATGGTGGAGTCATGGTCTAGATTAGTTAGGCAATAAAGCATGTACATAGAATTATAATTTTAAAGTCCATAAGTACATATTTCTCTTGGGATAAAAATATAATTAAAATGCCCATTTCATAATAGTTTTGTTGTATATAAGTGATTGGCTCACTAAACTAAATTAAATTTATCTAAATTTATTTGGAATAAAGATGGAAAAAAAGGAGAAAAAAACTGCAGGCTGAGGGAAACAGAGAGGAAGAAAATCATAATTTATCAAAGTATGAATTCTGCATTGTGACTAGTGACTTAATTTCAGATCACAGTTTGAATGTCTCACTTCATCACAGTGTGTTATATAGTTTGAAACATGTGGATAAGCGATGTTTAATTGGATTAATAAAGATTAGTCTGTCAGCTAAATAAAAAGTGAAAGTAAGTCATCAATAACTGGAGCTTTCCTATTACCCATTTACAACTTGTCATCATCATCTCTGACTATGGCATA
This sequence comes from Crocidura indochinensis, assembly GCA_004027635.1. Taxonomy (NCBI): domain Eukaryota; kingdom Metazoa; phylum Chordata; class Mammalia; order Eulipotyphla; family Soricidae; genus Crocidura; species Crocidura indochinensis. The sequence continues at coordinate 6,907 of PVKC010048621.1, read as the reverse complement.
TAGAGAGGCTAGTACAGTGAGGTGTGTATAACCATAGGGATGATGATAGTGACAACATAGGAGAAAATTCTCCAAAAGTGATGGGTAGCAGTACTGTTCTTGATGAGCTTAACTGACAATTAATATTCTTTATTTACTTATTTATTTGTTATTTGGGGGTCACATCCAGCCATGATTTGGACTTACTCCTTGCTCTGCATTCCAGAATCGCTTTTGGCAGGTTCAGAGGACCATATTGGATGCCAGGGATCACACTTGGTTTGGACACATGTAAAATTAGTTCACTGACTAATATAGTATACCCGCTGTACTATCTATGCTACTCCTCTATGTTTTTTTTTATTTCTAGTAAAATTGTAGAGTTATAAGTTTATGAAAAAGCTCTTTTTTAATACTCATTGAAGTTTATAGTAACACTTCGATGGGTGGGATTATCCCTATTTCAATGGAGTACTATTCACTTCAAGAAAAGATGAAAATTCGCAATTTGATGAAGGTATAGAGGACCATGTTAAGTGAAGTGAGTCAAAAGTATAAGATAAATACCAATGATCTTATTCAAATATGGGGTATTAAAAAGTGAAAAACACTAGGCAATCTTCAGTGGAAACAAATCCTGAGAAATGATGCATAGAACTGGGAACTAAGAGAGTGGGAGCAAAGGAAGAGATTGTGACATAACAATGGAGAGATCTTGGAATACTTGTGGATAAATTGGTATGGTAGGTCTGCAACACTAAATGACATTAATACTATTGTAATCTTTGGTTAAAAAATGAGAGTACAGTTATTCATGAACAAATCTTTGGTGAATTTTCTCTTTCATTCTTTTTCTTCTTCACCTAGTTCCCTCAAGTTTACTTTATATTTCAATCAAGTATGCAAAGCATGTTGGGGCAGGAGAGATAGTATAATATGTATGGTGATTGCCTTACAGGTGACTAACCTGGGTTCGATCCCTAGCATCCCACATAGTCCCCCCAAGTCAGCCAGGTGTAATCCCTGAGTGAAGTCAGGAAATAAGACCTGAGCACCACTGGGTGTAGGCCACAAACAAAAATGCTATCATTACTATTCTAGCATTGTTTATCATTTAAGCTTATTTTTTATTTTGCCTTTAGTGTGCTTGCTTTTTTTTTTTTAACCGAACCTACCATCCTACATGCAAAGTATGTGATCTGCTTTCCCCTTGGCCCAAGAAATCTAGAATATTTTCTTAAAAGATAATATAAAAATTATGATGTACAATGTATAGTCATTTTTTAAGGGGAGGCCACATCTGGCAATGCTTAGGATTTACTCCTGCCTCTACACTCAGGTATCACCTCTGGCAGTGCTCAAAGGACCATATGAGATTGCCGAGGCTCGAACCTGGTTGGCCACATGTAAGGCAAGCACACTACTGGCTGTGCTATAGATCAGCTCCTATGCTTGCTTTTCTAATACTGTAAAGAGAAAATTTAAATTGTTTGCATGAGTTTGAAGGTATAGTCACTCTAAAAGTACTTATTCAAGTTCTATCTTTTTATTTAGTCAACCTGATAAGTTGCTTAATATTGAGTCTTGTTTCTTCTCTGAGACTAAAATTGTGGGATCAGAATTTAACCCTAAATTCTGTGTTGTTTATATATTTTAACCAGGTGCCTAAAATCCCTGAGAACTTGGTTTCTACAAGTCACTGATTTTGAACTCTGTTGCTGCATCTGATTGCTCATGCAATATTAAATCCTGGTTCAGCCTTAATTTTAAGAAATATGAAACAAATTCTGTAAAGGAGGATTTTGAGAACTGCTGAACTATTGAATGTAGTTTTACTTTACAATGAATAAATATTCTGATATTTTAAAATTCACTTGTTATACTTTAAAAATGGTTAATAGTGATCAGCATAATATAATACACATTCCACTTTGTTTCTTCATGGGGATCTGGGGGATCGAACCGCGGTCCATCCTAGGTTAGCGCAGGCACCTTACCTCCAGCGCCACCGCCTGGCCCCTCTTTCTTTCTTTCTTTCTTTCTTTCTTTCTTTCTTTCTTTCTTTCTTTCTTTCTTTCTTTCTTTCTTTCTTTCTTTCTTTCTTTCTTTCTTTCTTTCTTTCTTTCTTTCTTTTCTTTCTTTCTTTCTTTCTCTCTCTCTCTCTCTCTCTCTTTCTTTCTTTCTTTCTTTCTTTCTTTCTTTCTTTCTTTCTTTCTTTCTTTCTTTCTTTCTTTCTTTCTTTCTTTCTTTCTTTCTTTCTTTCTTTCTTTCTTTCTTTCTTTCTTTCTTTCTTCTTTCTTTCTTCTTTCTTTCTTCTTTCTTTTCTTTCAGGAACAACCAACAGTGCTCAAGGATTTCTCCTGACTCTGCACTCAGAAATTACTTGAGGAGCTATATGGGTCATCTGTGTGGAAGGTAAAAGCTCTATCTGCTGTGCTATCACTCTGGCCCATTGGAAGTTTTATATTTTATATTTTTCTCATAGGCAATTTATTCTTTATTCTATTGAATTTATTGTTCCACTTCTGACTCCATCCGCAATAATTCCCATTCCCCTCTCCCAGATCTTCTGCAGTACTTGGAGGAAGTTGTAACTTCTCCTTTGGCCACTACAAAATCCCTTGCCTTGGCAACATGTGCTAAGTTGAAGCTGCTGTGAAATATTTCAGTGAACTTGGATAGTGAATGAAACTGAAGAAGCAGGATCCTTGTTCACTTCTGGTAAGAATATATACTGGTCCTATATTTTTGTTAAATAGTGTGGTTATTCCTCAAAAAAAACTAGAAATTGAGCTCCCATATGGCCCAGCAATACCACTCTGAGAAATATATCCATTGGGGCTCCAAAACACAATTCAGAAAAGGCATCTGCTCTCCCTATGTCCATTGAAGCACTATTCACAATAGCCAGAACCTGGAAATAATTCAAGTGTCTGATAAAAGATAAATGGATAAAAAACTGGTACATCTACACAATAAAATACTATGCAATTGTTAAGAAAAGTGAAGTAAATAAATTTGCTTATGCATAGATGGATATAGAGTATTCTGTTGAGCAAAATTAATCAGAGGGAGAGGGATAGATATAGGATGACTGCATGAATTCATGCAATTTTAAATAAAAGGAGAGTATGGTAATAATACCCAAAGACTATGGTGATAAGGGCCAGGAGGACTGGTTGGTTCATGGTAAGAAGTTTGCCACAAGGAGTTGAGGCATACAGTAGGATAGAGAAGGAAACTACTATGGAAATGATTACTCTGGACAAGAACTGGGTGTTAAAAGGAGGCAAGAGAAAGAGATAGAGAAATAAATATATAGATAGATAGATAGAAATACAGATATATTTAGAGAGATATCTGCCATAGAGGTAACAGGTAGACAGGGGAGAATCTGAGGAAAATTGAGGACAGGAGATGTGCACTGGTGAAGGGTATTGTACATGCATTAATAAAAATTATGAAAAACTTTGTAACTGTATGTAAAAATTATTTTAAAAAAAGAAAAACAAAATAACTACTCTAAAAAAGAAAAGTTTTACTAAAATTTTATGGTAGAAGTTCACCAAAGTAAAATGCCATTTCCCCCCAAAAAATTGTCTTTTAGAAGTGTATTTGTGATGCTTGAAATTGAAATTCAGAATTGGTCTTCTAGATAGTGGATTTTCCATACTATTCTCCATGGACTATTTACTTATCCGTACTTAACTCCCAAAACACATTTCAAGGTAAATCCAGTACAAATATGCCATGATTAACTACTCACTATTTTGACAGTAGCTATTTAAATGTGCTCTTCTCTATCTAGTTGCTGCATACACTTTTTTCCTTACTTGATTGAATTTCAGAATTTTTTGCTTGGAATTCAAACTTGACTGTACTTAGTTAGGGCTTACTCCTGGCACTGAGTGCACTTAGAGATTACTTCTGGTGGGTTTACAGAACTATCTGGGGTCAGTCATGTACAAGGCAAGTACCCTACCCACTATTTTATCTCTCTAGCTTCAGAATTTAAGTTTTCTTGATGGAAAAATACTTCATTTAGCAAAATTAGGAAGGGAAGAGTTCTATGGCAAGTGAATTTTCTAGGAAACTGACCCCTGTTTATGTTTGTACACCTATTTTCTTTAAGATCTATATAAAAATACTTAGACCAATATTTGTCAAGATGATCAGAGATTGATTTACTGATATTCCATTAAATGCATTTGATAATACTTTTTCATCCTAATCAAATAAATATTCATTGGACTCTTACTACGTTTGTGAATTGGATCGATAAAAAGGTGAATGAAAAGAGCTGGAGAGGACATGAAGTAAAGCACTTAGAGGTATTCATTCAGTCAAGGTTCCATCAACCAAATATGGTTTTTCCAGAGTATGTCCAGTAAAGATCCATAAAATAATTAGGCTCAAGCCCTGAGACACCACTGGGTGTGGCTCCAAAGCAAAAAAAAACAAAAAAACAAAAAAAAAAAAAACAAAAAAGAGAAGTCACTAAGATGGTAATACAGGAGATTCCTAATTTCTCTCTTCTCACATCACACTAAAATACACATATGCTTACAGATCAAGTTTTGATGAGAAATATAAAAAACTTTAATTGATTCCTCATTTGGGAGTTGAGAAATACCACATTAAAAGGCTTTGAGGAAGAATGAGACACACACTTGCCAGAAAACAAGGATGTTCAGCACAGCAGTTCAGAAGATCAGGAAGCAGTCCTTTCCCAACTTTTATGTCCAGGATATTATTAAGATTTTGCCTGAAAGTGCTTTGGCCTCATTACCATTTATTTTGCATGTAAAATGTTCTTAGTTGAGATGACTTATGCATAACTATTTTTACTTGACTGAATTAGTTGGCAGTGTTTCCTAGTCACATTCTCTTACACATTGCATAGAGCTACATAATAACTGCATTGAACTCGTATTTGATAAATGTCATCTACTCAAATTTCTGATCTTGTAGGGTTTTATTCAGATTTTCACAGATGATAATTCCTTGTAAGCCATATTTTATATAAATGACTCTAAATGACCCTAATCTTATTTATATGCTTGATTTCAATGCTCTCCCTGCCCTAAATATTAATATTAGTTCACAACACCCAATTTTCTTGAACTTGCTCCAAAAATTTTCAGGGTTTTTAATTATTGCAAATGTGCATGATTAGTAAGGCTTACTGAACCTCAATGAAAATGTCAAATGCAATGCTGTAGGAAAGTTAGGAAAAGCCAAATTTCAATCTCTGATCTTCTAGGTAAATGATACTTATTTTAGGGAAGGGCTGAATAGTTCCAGTGGTCAGGTAAGAGATAAATGAACTATGGAATTAAAATTTAAAATTCACAGCATGAATCTGAATATTAGAGAATAACTCATACACAGACCCTTCTGATGTTTAACAGAGAGAAGCATTTAATTTGCATATCATTAGATATTGGACATCAGATAGGTTTCTATTTATTCTTTCCTAATAAAAAGACCTCTTTACCAAATTAAATTTGAATGGTTTTATAATTATTTATTTAAAGAAAATGTATCACATTGTTGACATAACTTATGATGAATCTTATATTTAAGAGATACCTTCTCTCTCTACTTTATATTGTGACAAACAATAAATTTCTTATTTACAAATGTTCTAAGAAGTGACTGTAAAATGATTTCACTCAGTAAAGCTAGTGGAAACTAGATTGGGAAATATTTTGCTTTCATCAATTGTGATAGGAATACTATACACTATATTTCAAGAACATGGTGGATTCATGAAGAACATTTCTTATGTAAGTAGACATATAAAAAGCCTTATGGCATACAAGTAGAAAATCAATTAGTATAATTATTTTCAATTTCACCTTTTCCCCTGTTTCTTGTATCTTTAAAAATAGATTATTCCGACCCTCTCCCTTCCTGGGGTCGGGACTCTCGGTCGACTCGGGCCTGGGCCTCTGGCAGACCTCCGTATATGCCGGGGCCCTCTTAGCCCGCTCAGGGTAGGGGGGTAGGAACTGGGTCCCCCTGCACCCCTTCCTCTTTCCTCCGGGTCTCCAGGTGGGAGCATTGGAGTAGCTTATGGGGCACCCTGGGTTTTGCCCACTTCCAGGCCGGCTCCTTCCTTCCTGGGAGCAGGAGTCTAGGCCAGCAAGTGTCTTCTCAGACCTCCGTATTTGTCAGACTCCTTTTTACACTTGTTGAAGCTTAAGGGGGTGTGGCAGATAGCTGTTCAAGTGTACTCAGGCTGTCACTGGCAATTTCATACCAGTCTACATGTCCCAAACCGCGCGGGGGCTAGCGCCCTCGCGTGAACATATACCACTCAAAACATCAGTACCCCACATTTACACTTATTAACTTCAGTACCATATGATTCTAATCATAGACCAACTTGGATCTAACAATCTCAAAACTATTTCAAAGGACATAAAATGGACACATACTTCTTATGAATATTTTATGAATATTTTCTTTAATAGTTATAACTCTCCATATCTTCTTCTATCATGACATCTTTTCCACTTTTATATTGTCTTTTCTTTATGAACTGTTTAATAAGGACTGTTGGTGGTAGTGTCCCTCAGTTTAGTGATTATGAGTGAACTATGTCATTGGGATTGTTCTCATTCCTATGGCCTCCATATACACTGACAATGCTATGTCATTGATCTTTGTTTCCACAGACACACTAAAATGGGAAAATAGTATACATACAGATCAGTTCTTATATAATAGAGGTAGGAACACACCGATCCTAGTGCAATGGGACCTTATACCCTGAGCATTGATATAATGACCTGGCACAGGCCTCAGAAGAATGGGCATCCTCCATTCACGCTGGAACCAGGCAAGCTATCTACGAAACATCCAAGGTTTTTTACAGCAACATCTGGAAGCAATCCTCTACCAGGGAAGACACTAACAAGGC
>PVKC010048620.1:0-10871 GCA_004027635.1 Crocidura indochinensis | reverse complement strand
TCTAATCTCATCAAAAAATAGGGAGAAGAAATAAACAAACACTTTCTCAAAGAAGAAATACAAATGGCCAAAAGGCACATGAAAAAATGGTCCACATCATTTTCAGGGAAATACAATCAAAGCAACAATGAAGTACCAACTCACACCACAGAGACTGGCATACATCACAAAGACCAAGAACAATCATTTCTGGCGGGGATGTGAAGAAAAAAGAACTCATATTCACTGTTGGTGGGAATGCCGTCTAATCCAGCCTTTATGGAAAAACAGGATGGAGAGTTCTCAAAACCTAGCTATACTACTCCTAGAGATATATCCTAGGAACACAAAGTACAATAGAAAAATGCTTTCTTCAGACTTATATTCATTGCAGCAATATTTATAATAGCCAGAATCTGGAAACAACCCAGATGCCCTTCAACAGATGAATGGTTAAAGAAACCATGGTACATATACACAATGGAATATTATGCAGCCGTTAGGAGAAATGAAGTCATGGAATTCTCCTATACATGGTTGGATATGGAAGCTGTTACAGAGTGAAATAAGTCAGAGGGAGACATAGAATAATTTCCTCATCTATGGGTTTTAAGAAAAAATAAAATATATTATTGTAATAATGCTCAAAGACAATTGAGATGAGGGTCAGAAGAACCAGCTCACAATATAAAGCTCACCACAAAGAGTGATGAGTGCAGTTAGAGAAATAACTACACTTACAACTATCATGACAATGTTAATGAGTGATAAAAGTAGCGTGTTTCCCCATGGAGAGGAAGGACACTTGGGATATTGGTCATGGGAATGTTGCACTAGTGAAGGATGGATGAATAGATAGATAGATAGATAGATAGATAGATAGATAGATAGATAGATAGATAGATAGATAGATAGATAGATAGATAGATAGATAGATAGATAGATAGATAGATTGATAGATAGATTGATAGATAGATTGATAGATAGATATGTATATATATTTAAAAAATAAAAAAGATAAGATAAGATAAGGCCTCCCAATTCTTACCACAGGCTGTGTTCTTTGCACTGACTGTATAGAAAGAGGAGGTACAGTAAATGCACCCCACATATACCTCAACACAGGCCCTTTGCCTGGTCTGTGTTGTGAATTGGGGGACAAAAAAAAAAAGAAGTAGCATGCCTGTCTTGAATACAGGCAGGGGATGAGGAAGAAGGGAGATGAGAGATATTGATTGTGAAAATATTGCACTGGTCAAGGGGGGGGTGTTCTTTTTATGACAAAAACCCAACTATGATCATGTTTGCAATTATGGTGTTTAAATGAAGATGTTAATTTTAAAAAAAGAGATCTTAGGCTCTCTGTCTCCCCCCCCCACACACACACACACACACTGCTCTTTCTTCCTTTTCTTTCTTTTTCCCCACTGTTTTGGAGTCTCTCCATCTTTTTCTGAGCCTTATTTTTGAAACTGCTCTTTCAGAACAGGTAACAATTCAGATCATGCTGTGGCATGGGACATGCATGTCTCAGCCGCGCATGCTGTGAAGCACATGATGCTATATTTATTGTAGAAAGTCACTATGTGCTTTCTAGAATTGTTTATAATAGATGGTATAAGAGACATAATAAACAGAAAAAAACTATGCTTGTAAAGAATACAAGGTTAATTTTAGGGCCAGAGAGATAGCATGGAGGTAGGACATTTGCCTTGCATGCAGACGGATGGTGGTTCGAATCCCGGCATCCATATGGTCCCCTGAGCCTGCCAGAAGCGATTTCTGAGTGTAGAGCAAGTAGTCCCTGAGCGCTGCCGGGTGTGAACCCCCCCCCAAAAAAAAGTTAATTTTACCTACTATAACTGTTTAAAACTTACTTTCCCTTTAAGAAATAAATATTCTAATGAGGAAAAAAAGAAATTCTCTCTTTAACATAAAAAAGAGAGAATGGAGAGATGGTAGAGTGGATAAGGTGCTTGCCTTGCACACAGCTAACGAGATTTGATCCCTACCACTATAAAAGATTTCTAAAGCTTTACCAAAACTGATCATGAAGCACAGAACAGTGAGTAGATCCAGTGTAGCACCAGGTGTAGCCCCAAATCTAACAAGCAAATAAAAAAGAATTCAAAAGAAAAAAAATACAATGACATTTATTTGCAAATAAGAGAAAGATTTTAGAAAGCTTGACAGATAAGATTATATATAAAACTTAAATTATGATAAATTAATAAAAGTCCCATTCGCAACAACAAAACAATAAAAACTGTAATTATTGTTAAAATAAAAGATGTGCTCTAAGGAAAAAAGCAGTATAAAATATTGTTGAAGGACTGAAGAGATAGAATAGCAGGTAGGGTGTTCATCTTACTTAGCTCACCCAGGTACAATAGTTGACACCACATGTGGCTTCCCAGTTGTGCTGTAGACACAAATAAATAAAACTCAGCTGAAAAAAAATATAAACTATTAATCCTTTCCCAGGCCCTGGAGACAAATGCCACTGCCTAGATGGAGAACACTGTCCTAAACTTCCTCCTTCCTTGGGTTATTTTTATCCTCGTTTAGCAAGAAATCTTTTTTTTTTTTTTTTTTTTTTTTTTTTTTTTTTTTTTTTTTTTTTTTTTTTTTTTTTTTTTTTTTTTTTTTTTTTTTTTTTTTTTTTTTTTTTTTTTAGTTTTGGGTCACACCCAGTGATGCTCAGGGATTATTCCTGGTTATGCACTCAGAAATCTCTCCTGGCTTGGGAGACATTTTAAATGTTGAGGAACTGAACCACAGTCTGTCCTAGGTCAGACACACACAAGACAAACGCCTTACCGCTTTCGCCACCACTCTGGCCCCAAGAAATTATTTTTAATGTTGAAAGTTTGCATAAAATTCTTAATAGTAATTACAATTTGAGGTGATGTTATTTTTGTTTTGCCTAGGTTTGTTCCTAAATTTTTATTTTGTAATGAACTAATCATTTTTATAAGCACAAAAAATTAAGGCCGTCAGTGATATAAAGACTGTCAGATGACATTGGTAACAGAAAATATGCACTGGTGAAGTGTGTTTGTACATGATATAACTAAAACTCAATAATAAACAACTTTGTTACTGTGAAAAAGAAACCAACTGTGTTACAAGCAGCCTTGTAAACCACAGAGTTTAAATAAAGAGATTTTTAAAAATAAGACAAAGTCAGATGATATATTTTATTTTTTAATTTTTAGAATAAGAAAGTATATATATATATATATATTTCCTTCTGGAAAGGGCAATCAGTGTTATCTGAGTACAGTCACAGTACAGATCAATTACTTTGATCAAGTATGATCAATTACAATCAATTGTTTTCCATTTCCCTGAACTTAATTTTCATCTCCAGAGCCAGAATTAGGTCAAAGAAACAAGGACTTTGTTACTAAGGAACAGAGATTATAAATGATTTCTTTTAATTGTGTGAACTTAATACTTATTACAGATGGTAGAGTGATTCCAAACATCACAGAATAACAGGTTATTAACTCAGAAGTGAACAGTTAAGTAGGATAACAATGACTCAAACTGATTTTCTGAGCCAAATTTTGCTTTTTGTTTTGTTTTTGCTTTATTTATTAGTTTTAGGGTCCAGTCCACACCTGCCAGTCCACACTCAGAGTTTATGCCTGATTCTGTGCACAGAAAGTAGTCCTAGTAATAGTTGGTTTACCATAGGTTGTGCCCAAAAATCAAACTCAGGTCAGCACCTTACCTGCAAAACTCTTTCTTGCCCTCAAGAATTGCTATTAACAGCTCTAGTCCTCTCTGAAGTTCATAAGCAAGACCTATGAAGTTATGAAGTCTTCATGAAGGTTAAACTCAAAAACATGTTCTGAATCTTGGCAGCAGCAAGTTTAATTGGCTACATTATTTCTCTCTTTCTCTCTCTCCTACTCCGCATTAAAGTCCATCAAAGTACAAAAAAAAAATAAAAGTTTTTAAGGGAAAAATTGTTAAACTGCCCTAACTTTTTGTTTTGTTTTATTTTGTTTTTTTGAGCCAAAGACGATGGTGCTCAGGTATTACTCCTGGCTCTGCATTCAGAAATCATTCTTGGCAGCTCCGGGGACCATATGAGATGCTGGGGATGGGACCCAGGTAAGCCACATGCAAGGCTAATGCCCTATCCTCTGTGCTTTTGCCCTACTCTCTGTGCTATTGCTCAGGTCCCTGCCCTAACTTTTGAATGAAATAAATTCCTTAAAATTTCATGTCTAACTTACAGGAATTATTTCTGCAACCAAAACAACCTGACAGTACTGCAGTAAAACTTCATCTTTAGATGCCAGCTCTACTCTTGACATTACCTCCTACTCGGGAAAATTCTCTTCTCAGTAGTTATAAATTTCTCCAACTCCACCCCCACTAGAAAAAGCCTGAAATGATCTCTCACCCTTAATATCCATGGTAGTGGTCACTTTCAATAGGTACCACAGATTTTTGAATCGCTTGGTGTCTCTAATCACAATGTCTACATTTAATGAAATTCATTATGAAGGTTGGACTTCAAAATCCTATCTGGCTTGAGTGTAGGATAGGAGAGGGAACAGGAATCTTTTGGGTCAATGGTTCTTTTAAAAAGAAGTTTAATTGAAGTCTGAAATGTTGCAAAATGGGAGATATAAGTTTTAATTGAAAAATAATTATAACCACTTAATCATTTTTAAATGAGAGCTGTAATTGCAGTCAGCGCACAATAGCCACATACAGACACTGAGATTTCTGCAATAAAGCAGGAATGGTACAGCTTGATTTGCTAATAGCACTTCCACTTCTCCACCCTTTTGTCTCAAAGATTAATTCAGGCAAGGGCTATTAGTGCTGTTAATTGGTTCTGCAATTTAGACCTTGTGCCTTTGAATGAATGACTGATGCACTTGCTCAGCCAATAAATGGGAGCACTCTGTCAATGCTCCTCATTGTCCAGCAGGGCACTGTCCGGGCCACAAAGCCTTCCTCCTACCAGCCATAGGGACAAAGGACCTAACACTCAAGTAACAGCTTCAGTAGGACCCAAGATAAGTCAACAAGATGCCTTTGAAATAAGGCTGACTTATCTAATTTCATGGATGTTCAACTAGTACTCTCTTCAAACCAGAAGGAAGAATTTTTGTTCATTCGCTTATTTATTTGGAATCCTCCTTTTATTTATGAAATTGAAGGGGGAAAAGGCCCAGGATGAGGACACTTGGCAGAAGAAAGCACTATTGTAACATTAGCGTGAAGATAAATACACCCCCCAAATCTCTGGGAGAAAACGTTTAATTGTTGCAGTACCTTACTGGCATGGACTACACTCCCACAGGAATATTGGAGAGTTATCAGGCCCAATGGGCTGCCATACATATTATGCCTATACTTGAGGATTTTGAATTTAAATGCAAGCTGAAACACCACCAAAGAAAAAAATCATGATTAAAGAGTCACTCATCAGCAATCATCTGCACAGCCACATTAAATTTCACTATTCAGAAATGTTCCGTTACACTATGGCTTTCCTCTATAGCTCCAGTCTTGCCACCAATTTTAGATCAATGTATTTCAGAATGAAGGCATTGGGAATCATCTCCCTAAGATCACTTTGGGCCAGGAATTGCCAACGAAAGTGAGTGTGGACCATTGTCCTTAATTGATTGGGGTATGTGTAAGGATATTCCAGGAATTCTGTGCAGATTCCCTACAGAGATTAGGCATCCTAACTCCCATTCCTTATGTGATTCTCCTCGCCATCAAAAAAGTTTAATATCTCTTCCACAGTCGATATACAAACTGCACCAAATGGGAAGAAGATCCAGTCTCGGGGGAAAGAGGTAAACCACGGCAACAAAAAAGTGGTTTATAAGGTAACAAATGACTGCCTATAAAACTAAAGCCACAAATAAGGTTATTTAAGACAATATCTGTCTTTTTTTAATATCAGTTTTGCTTTCAGCCCTTTTTTACCCAGTAACTAAATTTTGGGTCTTCCTGCATTTTCCTAAAAGTTTAATCAAGCTTCAAAATTTACATGGTATCAAAGCATCAGGGAATAATTATTTGTATAAAATTTAAAAGCAATAATAAAATCTATTCACAATTCATCTGCTCTTTAGTTCCATCATGTTATGAGTGAATAATAAAGTTCTCCTTTCTCAAACTACCTTTATGGTGTTATTTCTAAAATATTGCTTTCCTCTTGACTAATATTTGTATGTGATAAGCTTTAAATTGGGATTTTAATGACTCGCCTTTTGGCAAATACTTTTCTACGTAGAAATTGAGAACATTTCTTGCTATCCAGTAGACACCTAGACTGTTGAATTTTGCTACATAAACTGAAGACTAAGTTCTTGAATTTGTTTCTTTGTTTAGGGTTTCAGACCATTCATCTTGGCTTTAGGCAGCATAATATCCCTGATCCCTATGGAATATGTATTCCTAAATTTAACTAATAGATTCAAAATAATTCATAATAGCATGATATACAAAGGTTATATATAGGATCAGTTCTGCTCATTTGAGTTTTCTCTAAAATTTAAGAGTGCAAATTGCAGTATAATATTTTCCTTCTTTATAAATCTCATCTAAGTGGAAATCATTAATTTATTGCATTCATTTTTCTGAATTATTCATTTTTAATTTATTAGTATTAAATAAATATTGGGAACAAGCACCCACAGGAATTTGCCTCACTAATACCACCAGTTGCTCCTTGCCTGACTTCTGTAGAGAAAGCTGCAATCTTTCCACCTAAACATTTAGCCTTTTTCTGACTGACCTCCCAGTTTAGCGATTTATGGTACCAGATAATCTGACAATAATTTTCTTTTAAGACTGTTCCTGGAATCTGAAGATGACAATATTAGAAATCAGGCCAAACGTAAATGAACCAAGTAAACCAGAAGTAGTCCATCAATAAAACTAATATGAAATAATATTAGGAACAATTATCACTCCTTCTTTACTCCTCCACTTCCAAGCCTCTTAAAAACTCTTTGTACCTTCTTTTCACTCATGTAGAATATCTGTTTGTTGACCTCTTGATTTTTTCACCTAGATTAGCACCTCTAGGACTTTGTGGAAAGATCTTCCCTGTCAGTTCTGTCTGTTAAAGAAGTAAAACAGGCCTTGCCAGTAACACTAGTATGCTTATATATAAGTTTGATGAAAAATATTTACTATCTGTATTTCTCTTTTGTCCTTTATTCTTGGGGTTTCCTTTCACAACCATTGCTGAAAGTACTTTGGTTCTATAAAAGGAGGCAATATTAGCTGACCCTCTGAGGATGTCCAGCTATATTGAAATCAAGTACTATATTGCTGACTGAAATTTACTAAATTTTGATTATTTTTATTTGTCTGCCTTTTACTATAATACCTAAGAATAACTGAGAAGGTCAAGGAGTGCCCATTTAGAAAGAACTAATCTAAGACCAATTCTGAAAGCCCACTGACAGAAGAATTTCTGCACTTGCAACTTATTCAATTCTCTCTATGTATTTTTTTTTTTTTTGGTTTTTGGGTCACACCCGGCAGTGCTCAGGGGTTGCTCCTGGCTCCATGCTCAGAAATTGCTCCTGGCAGGCACGGGGGACCATATGGGGCACCGGGATTCGAATCGATGACCTTTTGCATGAAAGGCAAACGCCTTACCTCCATGCTATCTCCCGGGTCCCGATGTGTATTTTTAATACATATTGGAGAGAGGGAAACACTAAACATTTTTTCATGGGCCGGGCCTGAAACATGATAGAAAGGACAGAAATATCTGCCAATAAGCACCTCTATTCTACCTAGTATTTGGAAAGCAATATCCAAAGAGACAGTCCCTAGAAATCTAGCCATTGTTCATTCCAAAATGAAGTCTTTCAATAAGTCACTTCATGAAAAGAAAATAGAAATAGAGTACCAAATCCATCTCTTTATGCTTAATAATACTTATATTTACTATCCATAAGAAATTAGTTCTGCCTTATCAGTAAATAAGTTATTCTAAAACCATTCCCAAAGGGCTAGTTCAAGTACATCTGAACTTTCAGACTTTTGTAATTGACTGGGTCCATAAAGAAAAAAAATTAATGAACAGCACCCTTCCCCGAACCAAAGGTCATGAGAACAGCTTTATTTTTTCTGAATGTGCTTCATGTTACCTTCACAAGTTTCTAATTAAAGAAAAATAAAAGACCAATAAAACCTTGAGTTGCACAGAAGATAAGAATCTGAAGAGCATTCTAATCTAAAATGGTAATTGGAGGCATTAATCTTTATATATAATTGTAGGGTAAAGACCTCTGCCCAGTGATTTGACATTAACTTCACTAAAAGAGATATTATAATACAACCATGTAATGAAATGATAAATTTGATTAAAATTTTCTCATCAACATGAAGAAGAAATCAAAAGAGGATAAATAAATGTGCCCACAAATATAGAAAATAGGACATATTGATGGACAGTAGTTGAAACTGCTATAAAATGGACATCGCGGAAACTAAAGCAAAAGTACAGTGGATAAGCTAATCTGGGTTCAATCACCAGCATTCTGTATCAATCCCCAAGCCTACCAGGAGTGATCAGTGAAGATAGAGCCAAGAGTAAGCCTTGACTTTTTTATCCAGAAAATATAAAATAAAATAAACGAAATAAAACAGGACATCACTTCCAACTATTTCTCAAAAAATAGTGAAAATGTTGATAACATTCTATTTTATAGGATACGGAAAATTGCTCACTAAGTACAGTTTTTAATCAACAGTTATCCAACTTTTTAATTGATTTCATGATTTACAATACTATTAATAATGATTTCAAGTGCACATAGTTCCAATACTACAATTAATTTTGTGGAGAATAATACCCTGACTCTGCTCAGGGATTACTCTTGGCAGTTCTCAGGGGATCATAAACAATGCCAGTGATTAAAATGGAGTTTACAGAGAACAAGACAAATGCTTATGCTGTGTCTCTGACCTAATAGTCTTAAATTTTAATCGTCTTACATTCTTATATCCATGCCAAATAGTTAATTTCAGAATTCATCCTAAGAAAATAATGAAACAACTGGAAAAATACTGTTATTTTAAGGTAACAATCTCATTGTTAAATAATAATAAATGATACTGAAAACTTTATTAACATGAAATTAATGAAAAAATTAGTGGTGCTGTAGTTTCATACGAAATATCAAACAACCATTGTAACTTAGATGCTTATTTTCACTAAAGGCATTTTTTATCTTCCCATGAGTGTTAAACTTTTTCTAAGAGATTTTACAGAATGTTGGTTGTACTTAAACTTGAGAAGTCAAGATGCCAAGGGACTGGCTCCCTCTTGTGGTAGCTGCCACTGGTTATGGGGTGATGCAGACAAAGCTGCCTCCGGAGCAGTTGACATTGTATCTTAACACTGTCACTAACACCTGCAAGTTACTAGCACACATCAGGGCCATCAAATAAGAATATCTGAGATGTTCCAGATAAGTCATTCAAAAGATTTGCTATGATCCCTAAGTGGCTATTAAGCACTAGAAATGTGACCAGTTCAAAGAGAGATATAAGTATAGAAAACACTTTTAATTTCCAAAGCAAAAAAATGAGAAATTTCTCCTTCATAGTTTTTTCTTTAGTTGGTTTTTGATTTGGTGGCCATATCTGGCAGTATTCAGTTGTTACCCCTGTTTCTGCACTCAGGAATTACTCCTGATGGGTTCAATGAATCATAACTTTTATATTAATGACATGTTAGATTGCTCTTTTAAATATATTTTGTAAAGTTAATTATGTACATTACCTTATCTGATTTCTTTTTGCTTTTAAAATGCAATTACTAGAATGTGTAGCTTATATCTGTGGCTCAGATTATATGGCTTGTCTGACTTAGCAGTTCAATTTGAATTTCAGATAAGCACAAGTAATTTATTAATATAACTAGTAAATTTTTGTCTCGTGCAAAAGTGAAGGCATACTGAACATAAATTTCACCGTTTATTTAGAAAGCAGAAAGTGAAAGACCTATGATGAACCAATTCCTCTATAGAGAACATACAGAGAACTATCTTCAACTATACGAGTATAAAATTTTGAATATTGCTTTCTAAATACCTTATGCATTTTTTTTGTTTTGGTTTTTGGGTCACACCCAACAGCCCTCAGGGGTTGCTACTGGCTCTACGCTCAGAAATCACTCCTGGCAGGCTCTGGGGGACTATATGGGATGCCAGGATTCGAACTACCATACTTCTGCATGAAAGGCAAACGATTTACCTCCATGCTATCTTGCCACCCCCACCTTATGCATTTATAAGACATATATAGTTTACATAAATTAAATCATACCAGACTTATTTTACCACTGTTTTCTCACTATTCTTCCATAATTACCACTCTAACAAGCATCTGCCTACTACATCTTGTAAACAAATAAAGTACAAATATCATATATAGAAATACCATAATCACTTTAATCTACTGAACAAATCTCCTGCTGTTGGATGTTTAGGTTGTTTCTAACATTCATTCCTTCTTTTTATTTTCTTCCAGCCACCTTCCATTACCTAATGATTTCTACTCATCTGTCACAGTTAAGTGTAAATTCTAGTTCCTCAGAGAGATTTTTCTGAACTAAACTAAATTTGCTATTGCATGTTGTTGTAGCACCATGCAGCTCTCCTTTATGCCTTTTATCATAATTTTAAGATATTTGTAGTATAATCAATGTATCTCTGCCCATTATTCTACAAACCCAATAGAGTGTAAGTATTTTTATTTACTACTATATTCCCTATATGCAATGTCTAACCCAAAGCAATTTCTTAATCAATACATGGTAGAAGGAAGGAAGGATGATGGAAGGAAGGAAGGAAGGGAGGATGGATGGAAGGAAGGAA
>PVKC010048619.1:0-10872 GCA_004027635.1 Crocidura indochinensis | reverse complement strand
ATGAATGATTTTTGTGGATTGGAAAGATAATACAGTGGGTAGGACACTTACTTTGTACATGACCTAGATTCAGTCCCTAGAACCTCATCTCACATAAATGTACACACACACATACAAAAAAAAAACCACAATGATTTTTCTCCCCTTTTTTATCTTTGTTGTGATGACAGGGAATCACACAAAGGTTTGATTGTATTTATACTCTTCCCTCAGGTGCTTCTTGGGGTTGTATATTACTTATGATGCGCCCATACATTCTGGTTATTTTGCTTGCTGTGGATTCTGTTTCTGGCAAGGTGCTCACACATCTTTAGTAGAGGTACTCTGTGAGAGGTTATATGCTTTAGATGCAGTGCATATCTGACTGTGCTCAGAAATTGCATACTCTGATGCAGTGCAAGCAATCCTAAGCAGCAAAGTTGTAGGGCCTGTGCTCAGCAGATGTGAGCACCAGGGATAGAACTCTCAACCTTACACTTAGACGGCAAAGAATTTTTATTGATGAGCTGGGAGAATTGTCCCTGGACTCCCACAGACATCATTTTGATTGAGTCACAGATAATGTGGTCCAAATTTCTAGCCTATTCGTCAGAGATTGAAGTTTTTTCAATCATTCCTATAGATGGTGAACCCAAATTAGGTGAAACTGATACCAGAAATCTGATGCAACTTGACTTTTTCTAGAATGGAAGTAAGTCCCTTACTAGTGAGCTAATTGCTTATACATCATTTCCCCTGATAATACATTGACTGGAAGTTAATTAGTGGACAAGGAATCAGCACAAAAGAGTAGAGGATAGTTCTGGAGAGATGTTTTCTCTGTTCCCTGGGAAAGTCCCTAGAGTATTCCTTCACTGTTAAGGTTTTTCTTATGCTGTTGGACCCTATTAGCTATTAAGCTATTCTTACGCTATTCTCTTGCTATATGCCTCCTTTCAAATCTCCTTCCCAACTTGAGGATGTTGAATTAAATCACCTTTTGAGGGAGGAGGGTTAGGTGGTTTTGGAGCCACACCTGTTGGTATTCAGGACTTACTCCTGGTTCTGTGCTCAGGGATCACACCCACTCCTGGCAGGCTCTGGACACCATATGGGATAGTTGAAATCAGGTTTGCTGTGTGCAAGGCAAGCACCTTACCCAATGTACTATTTCTATGGTCATAATCACATTTTTTTCCTTTAAACTTAACTTTTTGTTCCTACCCACTTTGTTCTGTGTATAGTCTTTCTTATTAATTTGGTTACTCACATTGCTATTTCTTTTTTACCTAGATGATATTCTTTCTGTGTGTTTAGCTCACAAGTTGTTTAACACATATCTTTCCTGTCCTAAATAACGTTTAAAAATAATAGATTTTATGCATAATCAAGCTTAAAATTTTTTTTGTGGAGCCAGAGCAATAGTACAGTGGATAAAGCACTTGATTTGCTGATAACCACCCCAAATTCAATCCTTGGCACCATGTATAGTCCCCACCAGGAGTGATTCCCTAAACACAGGGCCAGCAGAAAGGCCTCAGTACTGCTGGGTGTGACCCAGAACAACAACAAAAAAATCAATTATGGGGCCGGGTGGTGGCGCTGGAGGTAAGGTGCCTGCCTTGCCTGCGCTAGCCTAGGACGAACCGCGGTTCGATCCCCCCGTGTCCCATATGGTCCCCCAAGCAAGGATCGACTCCTGAGCGCGTAGCAAGGAGTAACCCCTGAGCGTCACCAGGTGTGGCCCAAAAAACAAAAACAACAAAAAAAATCAATTATTTTGTTTGATCCATGTGATGTAAAACTTGAATTTCACCAAAAAATTTCTGGAGGCTTTATTTTTTCTTTGTAGAATGAAACTTACAAGTATACTGAGTGTATGCTTCCCATGCAGAGATAATTGGTTGGAATCATGTCACTTCTTTTAGCTAGATATGTCTTTGCCACTTCACCATAGTCCTCATCACCTGCTTTCCCTATTTATGACCCCTCCCACATTTATGTTTCCTGACCATAACTACTACAGTAGAGCTTTGGGTGACCACATTAATTGTGGTTACTCTAAGACTTTTTTTTAGCTAATATGAAGGACTGAAAGACTATTCTTTGCCTATTTCCCTTTCTTCTGTGCACCACTATGTTATCTTCTCAGGGACAGATTCAACTTTTTGTTTTGCTTTGTTTTGTTTTGGGGGGCCACACTTGTTTGATGCTCAGGGGTTACTCCTGGCTAAGCACTCAGAAATTGCCCCTGACTTGGGGGGACCATTTGGGACGCCGGGGGATCAAACTGAGGTCCTTCCTTGGCTAGCGCTTGCAAGGCCGACACACCTTAACTCTAGTGCCACCTCTCCTGCCCCTTAAAGTATGTTTTTTGTTTTGTTTTTGTTTTGTTTTGTTTGGTTTGGTTTTTGGGTCATACCTGGCAGTGCTCAGGGGTTACTCCTGGCTCCATGCTCAGAAATCGCTCTTGGCAGGCTCGGGAGACCATATGGGATGCCAGGATTCGAACCAATGACCTTCTGCATGAAAGGCAAATGCCTTACCTCCATGCTATCTCTCTGGCCCCTTCAACATTTTTCTAGTCGTTGCCAGGAACCTGTTAATGGCTCTGGAGTTAGTAATTAGTTGAGGCTGAGTGTCAAAAGTAGTTGTTCAGGAGCCGGAGAGATAGCACAGTGGTATGGCATTTGCCTTACATGCAGAAGGAAGGTGGTTCAAACACTGGCATCCCATATGGTCCCCCGAGCCTGCTGGAGGCGATTTCTGAGCATAAAGCCAGGAGTAGCCCCTGAGCACTGTCGGGTGTAACCCCCAAAAAACAAAACAAAAGAGTAGTTGCTCAAAGCCACCATTACAGAAAAAAATGTGAGACAGGTGCAGAAGGGGTTGAGACCTTCGAAAAGGTGAACTAGGAATATTTGTTCGTTATAATCTTTTCTTTCTTATAGGGGGTTTTGGAACATATCTGATGGTGCTTAGAGTACCCTGTGGTTCCTTGGATGAACCAAGGTCTGCTGCATGAAAAGCAAACATCTTAATCCCTGTACTTATCTCTCTTTCTCTTCCTGTACATAATAACTTTATATTTGTTTTTTTGTTTGTTTGTTTGTTTTTTTGGTTTTTGGGCCACACCCAGTGACACTCAGGGGTTACTCCTGGCTATGCACTCAGAAGTCGCTCCTGGCTTGGGGGACCATATGGGGAACTGGGGGATCGAACAGAGGTCCGTCCTAGGTTAGCACAGGTAAGGCAGGCACCTTACTTCCAGCGCCACTGCCTGGCCCCCTATATTTGTTTTTGTTTTTGTTTTTATTTTGTTTGTTTGCCAAAGGAAAATGTAAAGAGGGGGAAAATTTAAATTTAAATAGGCTTAAAGTTACTGATTGTCTTTAATTGTTTGTTTGTTTTTGGTTTTTGGGTCACACCCAGCAGCGCTCGGGGTTACTCCTGTCTCCATGCTCAGAAATTGCTCCTGGCAGGCTTGGGGGACCGTATGGGATGCCAGAATTCCAACCAATGACCTTCTGCATGAAAGGCCTTACCTCCATGCTATCTCTCTGGCCCCTGTTTTAATTTTTTTTTTTACAATGGCCAGATGGCTAGCACAGCAGGTACAGCATTTGTCTTGTATGTGACCTACAACACAGTTTTGATCACTGACATCTCATATGGATCTCCAAGCACTGCCAGGAGTAACTCTTGAGTGTTGCTGAGTGTGGCTCAAAATAAACCAACAAAATTCTACATTTCCTCTTGTCCTTAGGACTTCTAAAACACATTTCCTAGTAGCTACCTAGTATTCCATTATGAAATGACAATTTATTTGTTCATTCCACTATTGAAGTTATTTTTGTGTGCTGAGATTTTGTCATTTTCCCTATTTTAGTTTCTAGAGAACAATAGTGTGATTATATGTAATTGGTCTTCCCTGGATTAATTGAGAAATTGGAAATGAACTTGTTTTTTCTTCCTCCTGTTATGTATGCGAAATTAAAGATACAGCAGTTCACAAATAGTGCTGTATGGATTGCAAAGTGCTTTTCCTGAGCACTTTCTAATTGCATGTTCTTTATAGTGTTAAAAGGAGATGATGATTGCTTCCTAGATCAGGTATTCAGGTATGAAGTCTCAGCTCATAGTGATGAATCTGAAACAAATCCAGGCTTTGTGGAGTATAGTGCAAAGTATTTGGTTTGGTATCATTTTTAGTCAGATAAGACTTGCATGTGACAGCTGTTTATTCCTTTTTGGTGCCATCAGGATTACAGACAGTAGTGCTGCCCCTGTCATACTTGGCACGTGTGGCATGCTGGGGATTTGAACTCATGCCATACACTTGCAGGGTTACAAGGCTGGTACTCTTAGCCATTGCCCTGTTCCTGCAGACCTTGACAGTTGTTTCCTTCCTGACTTAAGTTAGTGTTCTTTGCATTGTCTCGGTTAAGGATCCCTGATTTCTGTGAGTGTTCCTTCCTACCATGCACCCAGTTTTCTTTCCTTTTTTTTTTTTTCCCCACTAACTGCTAAGAAGAGGCTGATCTTTGACTTTCCGCAATATTGCCTTTACACCCCAGCAAGTCTGTTTAGAATACTATAAATGACTTCAGTCGAATTGGTTTATTACCTGATTTAAGTTTGCTTACCTGAAAAAAGAAGGGAAGATGTTAATGCTGAGTCCACAAGATTATTAAAGTGCAAACAGATAACTGCAAATAAAGCTTGTTTAAGCAGAAATTGGGAGGTCACAATAAGGTGTTTGATGGGGAGAGGGGTTGAGAGAGAACCTAAAGATGGTGGTATAGGGATGCTCACAGTCTGGCTGAGGGATAGTGAGGGAGAGCATGGCTTTCCTGAAATACTGATTTTAGTTTTATAAATCATGAAGCTTAAATTTAAATAGAGAAAATTTAAAAGGAAAAAAGATGATGTATTTTGGACCGCAAAAGGAAAAAAATAGAAGTAGGGGCTGGAAAGCCATGTAGAACCCAAACAGTTCTTCTCTCATGACTAGTGTCTCCACACACTTGGGTTCTCTCTGTTTCAAATTACTGTGTCAAGATCTTCCCTCTGTCTTCTCATGTATGTGATATGGGTTCCACCTCAGAGAGCAGCTGTCCCACCTCATATGATTCCCAGATAATGAACTCTGGTGTTGACCCTAAAAGAACTAGACGACCTCCCTTCAGCCTGATGTGGCTAGGAGGGTTATATCCACGTGCCCACCCACCTTCTAGATTGGAAAAGTGGGGCAGTAATGGGTTCAGTGATTCCTTTTGTATGTCTGAGGGCACTGGAGCCTTTGTGGATGGCAAGAATAACAGGTGTGGGGCCAGAGAGATAGCATAGAGGTAGTGTGTTTGCCTTGCATGCAGAAGAATGGTGGTTTGAATCCCAGCATCCCATATGGTCCCTCGAGACTGCCAGGAGTGATTTCTGAGCATAGAGCCAGGAGTGACCCCTGAGTGTTGCCTGGTGTGACCCAACAACCAAAAAATAAATATAACAGGTGTGATCATTGTACTATTATTGTTCACTGCTTTGCCCAAGTTTGTTTTTTTGTTTTTTTGTTTTTTTTTTTTGTTTTTGGGCCACACCCGGTGACGCTCAGGGGTTACTCCTGGCTATTCGCTCATAAGTCGCTTCTGGCAGGCACGGGGGACTATGTGGGGAACGGGGGATCAAACCGCGGTCTGTCTTAGGTTAGCGCAGGCAAGGCAGGCACCTTACCTCCAGCGCCACCGCCTGCCCCCCACCTTTTTTTTTTCCGAGTTTTAATCTATAGAACCAGCTGTGATTTGTATTACCCATATTATGAGCTGCCTTAGCTACTTTGTAGACTTCAGTGCTATGATCGCAGTGTAGGGTCAGACAAATCAGGTTCCCAAAGTGACCTACCAGAGAGAAAATCTATTTCAGAGGAACTGAGCTTTCTATACAACACTTTCTGGGTGTTAAGAGTTACTAACACTTTTCTTTTTCTTTCCCAGGGTGACGGGACTGGAGTTGCCAGTATTTACCGTGGACCATTTGCAGATGAAAATTTTAAACTTAGACACTCCGCCCCAGGTCTGCTTTCTATGGTAAGTGAGAACCAGTCAAGATTTTTAATTAGATTGGTAGTTATGGAGGCCCAGTTATAACTCCTAGGAATGGAATCAAGTGTGTGGCTTCAATCAAGTGCTTGCCTCTACCATGCCTGCTTCCTTCCTCAATCTAGCCTGATTCCTTGGGCTGGCTGACTGACTCTGGCAGATGAGGAGACCAAAATTGAATGGGGCGGGGCAGGGTGAGTTTCTTATCATGGTTTAAGCTAGGATATGGGCTGGGCATTCAATCTGAATGCTCAGATATGGCCAATGTCAAGCCCCAAGGTACCCTCGTCACCTCCCACTCCTACTCCCTGTTCTCTTGCCTCTCTTTTGGTTATCACCCCCTTCACACACAGTGGGCTGACGGTGCCTTGGTTGAGGCTTTGAGAATAGGAAGGATAGTGTATGACTATCGTGCCTTTTATAGTCCTCCTTGCCCACCCATTTGTTTTTTATTTTCTGGAGGTAGACTCAGCAGAGTCTATGGCAAGGGTCTCAAACTCAATTTACCTGCGGGTCGCAGGAAGCAAAGTCCGGGTGATCCTTGAGTGCAAAGTCAGTAGTAAGCCTTGAACATTAGGTGGTGTGACCCAAACAACTAAAACAAAACAAAACAAAACAAGATTCCTCTAGGGCAGAGCCACAAAACGAAGGGCTGTTTGTGGCCCGAGGGCCGCAAGTTTGAGACCCCTGGTTTAGGGGCTTTTTCCAGCATGGTGCTCAGGGGCTGTTATATAGGGGATCTTGTGCCAGGGTTTGAACTTGATGCTCCTATAATGCACACAGCCTGTGTGCTCCAGCCCTGGGCCTCAAACTCAATTTACCTGGGGGCTGCAGGAGACAAAGTCGGGGTGATCCTTGAGTGCAAAGTCAGTAGTAAGCCTTGAACATTGGGTGGTGTGACCCAAACAACTAAAAACAAAACAAAAAAAGATTCCTCTAGGGCAGGGCCACAAAATGTTGTATGAAGGGCCAGAAACGGCCCGTGGGCTGCGAGTTTGAGACCCCTGCCTAAGCCATCTGCCTTGCTTTGTCCATTGTATATAAAGACCTCATTTATCTAAATGCCTCTCTCCATCATGTTAATTCCCCTTCACTTCTTCCTTACTCTCCCTCAGCTTCCCTCCCACTTTCCTTTTTTTAAAAATTAATTTTAGGGGCTGGAGAGATAGCATGGAGGTAGGGCATTTGCCTTGCATGCAGAAGGACGGTGGTTCAAATCCTGACATCTCATATGGTCCCCCAGGCCTGCCAGGAGTGATTACTGAGCATAAAGCCTATGCAAAAAAAAAAAATGGGGGCCGGGCCCTGGCGCTGGAGGTAAGGTGCCTGCGCTAACCTAGGACGGACCGAGGTTCTATCCTCCCGTTCCCCATATGGTCCCCCGTGCCTGCCAGGAGCGACTTCTGAGCGAATAGCCAGGAGTAACCTCTGAGCGTCACCGGGTGTGGCCCAAAAACCAAAAAAAAAAAAAAATGTGGGGGAACACCAAACCCTACCACTCCAGCACACATACTTTTTCTTGTTTTGTTTTGATTTGTTAGTTTTTGACTTTATTTTTCTTCTCTTTTTTTCTTCCACCTTTCTCTTCCTTTTTCACTCTTGTGGTTATTATTTAGAGATTTATTTTTATTTTTATGTGCCGGATCCATTTTTGTTTCTTTTTTCTTCCATTTTTCTTTTCTTTTTTTTCTCTCTCTCTTCTTTCTTTTTTTGGTAGTTACCACCAAATTTTTTTCTCCCTTTTTTCTTATCCTTTTTATCTCCAATGATGGTGGAATAGAAGCTCAATCTATAACAAACTGTAAAGTGGAGACCAGTTGCACTAGCATTCTGGGGGTAAAGGCGGGAGATATGGGATGCATACTGGGAACAGGGGTGGAGGGAGGACAGCACTGGTGGTGGGAATGCCCCTCATTCATTGTCACTATGTACCATAAATGATGCAATGAAAGATTTGTAATGCACTTTGGTCACAATAAAAATTTAAAAAAAAGTGGTTGAGGCCAAAGCAATAGTACAATGGTAGGGTATTTGCCTTGCACGTGACTGAACCAAGAAAGACCTGGGTATGGTCCCTGGCATTCCAAGTGGTCCCCAAGCCAGGAGCGATTTCTGAGTGCATAGCCAAGAGTAACCCCTGAGGGTCACAGGGTGTGATCCAAAAACAAAAACAAAAGTAAAAGTAAAAGTGAGTGAGAGGAATAGAGAACTTACTTTGTATGCGGAAGACCTAGGTTCAACTGCGGATACCTCACGATCCCCTGACTACCAGGTATGGCCCAAACCAAACCATGTCTAGTGTGCATTTATAATAGTATTGAGCTCCATGAGTGCAAATTAGGATGGGTGTGTTGTCGATCTCTATATTCTAGGATCTGAGTATGGCCCCTGGTTTATAGTTAATGCTCAATAAGATTTGCTGAAAGAAATTGTGCATGGGGCTGGGCGGTGGCGCTGGAAGTAAGGTGCCTGCCTTGCCTGCGCTAGCCTAGGACGGACCGAAGTTCGATCCCCCGGTTTCCCATATGGTCCCCCAAGCCAGGAACGACTTCTGAGTGCATAGCTAGGAGTAACCCCTGAGCGTCACTGGATGTGGCCCCAAAATAAAAAAAAAAAAAGAAAGAAAGAAAAGAAATTGTGCATGAAATCAGGGCTCTTGTTTCCTGGAATCTTGGATTAGAAGGGCTGGAAAAACTCACAACAAACACATTTGATTTCAGGCAAACAGTGGGCCCAGTACAAATGGCTGCCAGTTCTTCATTACCTGCTCAAAGTGTGATTGGCTGGATGGGAAGCATGTAGTGTTTGGTGAGTTCTACTCCCCCCCCCCCCCATCCCCAATAAGTGGGATTTCCAGAGGAGATGGTCTTTTACTGCCCCACCAGGAATTCTCAGGTAGTGTGAATTGTTCAAGTGGAAGTGGTGGGAGGAGGTGGAGATATGTGCTTGTCGAACAATAGGAAGGAAAGAGGGAAGGAAAGAAACAAGTCCTTTGCAATCACTCAGACCAAGGGTTACTACTTGTGAACTTTCATTTCATTTGTGTCATTTTATCTCCCTAAATCTTACATTTCTGGATGAGAATGGAATGAATGAATGGCTAAGAATGGACAGGCAAACTTGGATGATGATGCAAATGAAATTCTAAAGTCTAGGGCCCGGGAGATAGCATGGAGGTAAGGCATTTGCCTTTCATGCAAAAGGTCATCAGTTCGAATCCCGGTGCCCCATATGGTCCCCCGTGCCTGCCAGGAGCAATTTCTGAGCATGGAGCCAGGAGTAACCCCTGAGCACTGCCGGGTGTGACCCAAAAACCAAAATAAATAAATAAATAAATAAATAAATAAATAAATAGAAATTCTAAAGTCTAGTTCATACTCTTCCTACAGGAAAAATCATTGATGGACTTCTAGTGATGCGAAAGATCGAGGTGAGTCCTGTTTCGATTTCTTTTCTTGCCCTTTTGGTCTTTACTACCATCTGATGTCAGAGCTAGACTACAAGTGAGGGCCTCAAGTTACTTAGACCTCTCTGAAAAAGAAAAGAGATCCTATGTCTCCCCATGTTGCCAGTTTTCTTGATCCCTAGACTAGACTCTCTGACACACAAGGTTTGGCCCTAGGTGGCCCTTTCTCCTACCAGGTAGCATCCTGCTTAGCTTGATCAGGTTCCTCCTGGCTCTGGCCCCTGCTAACTTCTGCCCCTTCCCTGCCTCCTTCATGTCTGTTCATAATCTAACTATGCTTTTCTCTAAAAGTCCATACTTTTGCTGGAGCAATAGTACAAGGGGTCGAGAATTTCCCTTGCATGCGACTGACGTGGGTTCAATCCCCAGCATCCTATATAGTCCCCTGAGCCTGCAAGGAACAATTCTTGAGTGTAGAGTCAGGACTAAGCCCTGAGCACCACTGGGTGTGGTCCAAAACCAGTGAATAAATAAATAAATGTGCCCTACTCATTTCCTGCCTCAAAGCCTTTGCTTCCTGTTTCTTTTACCTGGATTGGACATCTGGTGGGACCCCATTCATCCTTCCAATTCCAGCTCTAAGGGAAACTGTTGAATCCTTCTTGAAATCTTTAAACAGTTTTACTTTCTCTGCCCTGTTGACAGTTTCTTTTGAAATTCACTACATTGTTGTACATAGCAGCGTTGGTGTACTTTTTCTCTTTGATCTGCATTTTATGCCTGGCCTGTCTGTCTGCTCAGACATGGATTGTGGGATCCGCCTCTGAGGATCAATCTCCAGCATGGCAATTACTCGGCAGGCATTAGTAAATGCTTTGTGAATCTTACAGTATATGAATCTCTACTATGCTTTTCTCCTAGAATGTTCCCACGGGCCCTAATAATAAGCCCAAGCTGCCTGTGGTAATCTCACAGTGTGGGGAGATGTAGTCCCAGAGCATGAGACATGAGCGACATAGGTAAGTGTGTGACCATGGGAAAGGCCACTTCTCTCCTCTGGGCCCATTTCCCCCCCTCTATTCAACATCTGCCTCCCAAGATCACTGTAAGAATGAAAAGAGAGGGCTGGAGTGATAGCACAGCAGTAAGGCATTTGCCTTGCATACAGCCCAATACAGGACAGACCCCAGTTCAAATCCTGCCATCCCATATGGTCCCCAAGCCAGGAGCAATTTCTGAGCGCATAGTTAGGAATAAATCCTGAGCATCATCGGGTGTGGCCCAAAAACAAAAAGACTACCTCTTCTCTCCCTTTTTCTCCCTTTTCCTTCTCCAGTTCTCTCTATTCTTCCCTTCTTCAACTCCTCCAAAAAAAAAAAAAAAAAAAAAAAA
>PVKC010048618.1:0-10868 GCA_004027635.1 Crocidura indochinensis | reverse complement strand
ATGCAAAAGGTCATCGGTTCGAATCCCGGTGCCCCATATGGTCCCCCGTGCCTGCCAGGAGCAATTTCTGAGCATGGAGCCAGGAGTAACCCCTGAGCGCTGCCGGGTGTGACCCAAAAACCAAAAAAAAAAAAAAAAAAAAAAAGTGAGCATATGGCAGAGAGACTCATGGCAGAAAAAAATGTGTGAGAAGTAAAGTGAGCTGACTCCAATGAATATCGTAACTGACTGCTATGGATTATTTTTCCACCACTGCCCTACTTCACCTTAGGGGTTTGAAGCACTGTACTGGGGATGCCTCACCCAACATGTGGACGTTTATATTTGATATTTTAATCTCCAACTGGCACTTGAACACGGACACAGGACCTGAGAAGACCCTCAATGATGGCGAGTGCCTTGACCCTCTGGTGACTAATCTTGAACCAGACTGATAGTGTAGAGCCCAGAACGTTGACGCACGTGGTGCCTGTTCTGAAAATGATGGAGACCCCTTCAGGCGGGACAGAAGCAGGCAGTGAAGGGGACAGAGCTAAAAACTTGGAGCAGACTCCAGAGGCCAAGACCCACAGCCTCTCTTCTACCAAACGTGCTTTTTCCAAGGATCTCAGCCGCCCAACCTGCAGAAACCTATAGAAATTACTGATAGGGAAAAAGCCAAAGAGAAAGCTTGGAAGGGCCTGATAGCAGGCAAAAGAGAGGATCCCCAACCCAGATGTTGGTACTAGAATTGAACGACTTTCTATCCCTGATAAACTGGGCAGGCTAATACAGATGGAGATGGAGTAGAAGATGGAGGATCAAGCCCAGGCGAAGTTCAACTGACTAGAAACTTTTTCAGAGCCTCCTGCTTCTTAACTTTGCCTCAGGTTAATCTCTTAATCCTATTTGCATTGGTCATTATATTGCCAGTTAAAATGTGTTTCATCTGTATGGATCTTAATAGCTACTGTTTTGTTCTAAGCCTCAGTGCAAACAGAAAATTTTGTATCTAACTTTAGTGGTTTAATATTAGTTTGCACAATTCTGGGAAAATGAATAATGTTGTTAGTTTTAACAGTTTTCAACTATCCTAGTGAATGTTTCCCAATTGCTATGGTGTTTTATTGTGTATCTTATATAACAACTTATTTTCAATCTGTATTATTTGCAGAAATGCTCTTGTGATTTTGTTTATTGTTTTGAGAATTGTATGCAATTTAAACTGTGATGCTTTAAGTTCTGATATGGAATTCCCCCCTCTGGCAGAGAACAGGAGAACAAAACTTTTGTAACTTTTTTGTTTTGTTTAAAACAGAAAAGGTGGATATGTAACCTTCCTCCAATGCCCTTTTACCTCAGCTTTCTTTTGAGATGTTAATCTCATCTGGATGACCAGACCCGCCCACACTTGCGATGAGACGGACTGTTTTAAATAAAGAATAAAAAAGTCTGCCTGGGGGAGGTGAGAAGACCAGAGCAAAAGACAGAGAGAGGGGCAGCAAAAATCTTAGCAAAGAAGCACATGGAAGGAACAGAGCTTATCAGGAAAAGAGAGGTTGAATAGGCAGCACAGGGAGAGCTCAGCAAAAAATGAGCACATGTCAGAGAGACTCATGGCAGAAAAAAGCTGCAAGGAATAAAGCGAGCTGACTCCAATGAATAACTGCTGTGTATTATTTTCCATCACTACTCTATTTCATCAAACCCATCCACCTGAGGGGTTAGAAACACGGTGCTTGAGATGGCTTCACCCAACACGTGGACCTCTATATTCTATATTTTTATCTGTGCTCTGGCTCTTCTCTTCCACTCAGCATGCAGGGAGACTGAGGAAGGCCAGGCCCGAGTCAGCCCAGATGTGGTATTGTAATGGAAGCTGAGCCAGAGAGCTTGGGACTCCTGATATGGGCAAGCAAAGGTCTGTTGGGCCCAGCTCACCACACACACATGACCATGCACATACATGAGAATGTGTGCTGTGCCTACCTTTGGTGGTGCTTTGTGTTCACACATGTGCCCATGCGCATGAGTCTATGCTTTTGTACACACATTCATTTTTGTACACAACTCCATACAAACTCATCCACACGTGTGTCCATGTGGCGTGCTTGCTGCTTTTGTTTCTAGAAATCTTTGTGCCTCCCAGACTGTGCTCAGAAGTTCCCTCCAGGTGACACTGATCAACTGTGATGCAGTGCTGCTCGAGCCTAGGGCAGGGCAGGGCAGGGCCAGAGGTCCATCAGGCCACAGCATTGGTGTTCAGGGTCCATGTGCTGCAAGATCCAAGTTGGGCCTCAAGCAAGCAAGGCATGTGCTTCAGTCTTCTGAGCTGTCTCGTGGCCCTCATCTGCAGAAGCCTGATGACTTTTGGAGTAACACTCCCTTTCAATACTTTATGTGTTGTAAATCAACTTAAATTCTTTGACATGGGCAGTTACCCAGGTCAGTCCTTCCTGACAAGTGAGGGATTAATTGCTTTCCATATGGAGTATCTCACATTTACACTTCTTGAAATCTGTCTGCAATATTCTTCCCAGGGTCTGCTGCTGACAGAGTTCTCGGGTTATGTGGTACATGCTCGATCTAGTCTTTGCACTTGTGTCTTGTGTCTGAGGGTCCTGGCTCACCAGTACACAGAGCCCTTGGTGTCCTTTTCTCTCCACCTCTGTCCTGAGCTGGCCCAAAACCCATTCTTCCACATGGGGCCCATCTGCATTCTGATTCCTTGCCAATTTGAAGCTGTACTTTAATAGTAGTTCCATATATTGTTTCTACATTTCTCCAGCTAAAATATCTTAAGCATATTAGTAATTGTAATTACAAGGCTGTTAAAGATACAGCAAGATGATTATGTCAACATGTTTGTAAATTTAGCTAGGCCTTGCTATTCTGACATATAAAAAGATCCTCTTTTTCTTGTTACTCTCAATCTCTGGCCAAGCGAATGAATCTATTCTCTCATTCTATTTAAGCCTTTAAACAATTATACATGGGCAGGGTGGTAACTTAAAGGACTATTGCACATGCTTTTCCTGAAGGAGGTCTGGGGTAACCCTGGCATTGCATGCCCCCACCAACACTACTAGGAACCACTGTTAGCTGGAACAGTACTTGCGCACCTCTATAGATGGTTCCAAAAAGTCATTATGCTGAACATGTGAAGTAGCTCGTAATTGACTTTTTACCTATGAAAAAAGCAGGTGTTTCACACCTTTGTTTTTGAAAGGCCTGCCAGAGGAAGAGATAGGTCAGATTGTTTCAGTTGGACCTTAGAGCATCTTGTGAATCTTCAGATTGTTCCTAGGTGAAAATTGTATAAATAGGGGCCAGAGCATGAGATCACAAGGTCAACTAGCAAGGCAAGACACCCACAGGAAGGAAGTAAGGTTGCTTCCATGGAGAAAAGGCAAGAATCGCGGATGCCAGGGCCAGCAAGAAATCTGTTACTAGAGTCTCCCGGGGTAAAACAGCTCATACTGCGGACATGCAGCCACTGCTTTGCTTCTGAGCCATGGAGTCATGGACATAGCATGCCATGAAGCTTTGGGGAACTAAGCTCCTGCACCAAAATGCGGGTTCTCAGGGCTTCCAGAAATTCTGATGTTCAACAGCACCAAGCAGCCTCTGTTCTTGTGGATACATGTGCTGAAGTAAGATTTAAACCATGAACATTAGTTTTGTTTGTAGATGTGTAGCTGTTTTCAATTTTTAACTAATGCTTAATGTCACCAGTCATATTTAGGGATAATGCAAGCATCATTTTGAAAGGCATGAAGAATTGGAAGGAAAAATTCATCTTTTCTTCTAGATATTTCATTTTAAAGACTTCCTAAGGCAGAGGCATCTAAGAAAACACACAGATTGCTTCTCAAAGTTTCTTTGCATTTACAAGAAAAAAAAGTAGTGTCCTCACACAAAGTCAATTTTATTTGCCTCTTTGACTAGTCAAATCTTGATGGTTCCAGAGCAGCATTGTGAAGAACGTTATGCCCTGAACTCGTGTTTGTTAAAGATTGTGGAAAGCCTCGGTACTCAGGAGGAAGAGCCGGCATCTGGGACAGAAGAATTTCCTTTAACAAAATGCTCAACCTATCCCAACTGGGTAGTAAACCATGGTTTGTCACAACTTTAATTTAAAACTTAATTCCTCTGTGGGACTGTAGTGTCACCCCTGGGTTCAGATATTTACATAAGCCCTGCCCATTTCTGGGCGAGGCTTTGGGATCCGGATATTACGTTTACCTTACCTGCAGACACTGCCCATTTCCTGGGAGGGGTCTTGGAAGGGGATTTAGGTCTGGGGTCTCAGGCTCTCGGGCCTTTTGGATTGTCCTTTTGACCTGTGCCCCTTCTGCCCATTTGGATTCTGACCAACATGTAGGTTAGAGGTGACATGAATGAAAGTAGATGCAGGGCTAACTTAAATGGTAGAAGCCACATCTGATGGCTAGGATGGGGGTTGGAGTCACGTGGCCTGGGATGGCGGACCGAGGCCTCCATCTCCATCCAGCTTCATCTTTATTTAATTAAGACAACATGGGACTTTTATGATACTGATATTATGGACTTCTAGGTTATTATTCCACCATTAGTGCTAGGTCGGAGACAGTGGAACAGAAGAGAAAAATGATAAAATGTGTGACCCTTACCAAGGTAAGAGAAGCTGGACCCAGCCTACCATCTTTTGATCGAGTTCGAAGTTGTTGCAGCTCAAGTGCTTGTCTCCAGGGGTCTCCAAGTGACCAGGTTCCCTCCTACCCTGAAAGCAAAGGTGTGAAGGGGAGACCTGCTGGGATATGCTGTGCTGTGATGTCACCCTAGACAAGAGAAAAATCTCTCCTTGCCTGCAGTCACTAGTGATCCTGCTGTCGCTTTCTTGCCCTAGAATGTACCCCAAAACCATATCAAGTTGGAAGTGATTCCTCATGTTCTGCTTATGAAACAGGTTTTGTTGTAACAGAGTCAAGGATAAGAGAGCCGAGAGAAGACATGTGGCAAAGGGACCCCAAGAAGACAATCAGAGGGCTGGCATATAAGTGCTCCCCCACTTGGCTTATTAGTTTTTCATTTGTGGGAAACTTCGGTGCCTACAGGATAGTGAACTACTA
The DNA here is from genome assembly GCA_004027635.1 of Crocidura indochinensis. Classification (NCBI taxonomy): domain Eukaryota; kingdom Metazoa; phylum Chordata; class Mammalia; order Eulipotyphla; family Soricidae; genus Crocidura; species Crocidura indochinensis. Next base: position 5,778 of record PVKC010048618.1, on the reverse strand, counting down.
ACTTCCACTCCACTCAGTGGCCTCGAGGCCACACAGGGCCCTCTGTAGGCAGACTGGGAGTCTCGAGTGGTGGTTTGTTCTCAGCACAAAATTCGGCTGCTTCCTGCTTTGGCTCATCTGTGGTCTGAGGTGTCCTTGTCCCTATCAGGTCTCTAGCTCTGATTTCATCAGGAGCATGCACACGTGCACACACACACACACACACACACACACACGCGCGCGCGCGCGCGCACACACACACACACACACACACACACACACACACACACACGCACGCGCGCGCGCGCTCGCGCGCAGGTTCTGTGTGCAGAGTAGAAATGCCTGAATGGCCCAACACTAAGTAAGTCTCTTTGGACTGAAGCAAAGGACGAAAGTGGAAACTGCACAAGACAGCGAACATCCTTGATCCTGGCCTGGGCCCTCTTAGGAAACTTGCTCCCCTTTCTCTGCTCCTCTCCCACCATATTTTTTCAGGCTTCTTGGGGTAGAGACCCTTGAAGGTGGCACCCAAGTCCTAAGCTCCTGTGAGTCTTGCTGAGGCTCATCCCTGCCTGGTCCCTGCTTCTGTGGGGTCCATGCTCCCTCCGGTGGCCATACAGAGATGCTTCCTCGTGGAGACACAGCTGAGCCCTGGACCTCTCCTGTCTCCCTCATTGTTATGGTTACCCAGAACTGGCTGCTGCTTGTAGTGCATGAGGTCTGTCTCTGCCATTGCCCCCAGAACCCCAGACCCACACTCCAAAGTGCAGGAGCAAAGACAGGGCCCCTGGCGCCAAGGATCCCTCAGCCCCTGCAGGGTTCAGAAACTGCTTTAGGACCTGCTGCTGGCACCTACAGGCCCTTCTGGCTGTCACAGCTCTGAACTGTCAGAATTGTGAGGAACTCAATTCTGTGCTGGCTGGCAAGGCACAGAGCTACCTGAGTAGGTGCAGAAGGGGATGAAGGCACACAGTCAGCGCTACAGCAATTTTGTACATCAATGCCATAAAAGTCATCATTGCTATAATCATGTTATCTAATGTACAGTGTAACAGGATTTAAATGTACTGTAATTAAAATTTTAATTAAATAACAATATCTTAATTTCTGAAATGTCTTTGGGTGCGTAAGCTTTTGATCAGAGTATGATGAAAACCTTCTTCTTTGCGAAGGCAAATAATGCTTTTCAGTCACTACATGTCTCCCACAGAACCTTATTTTACTCCTCATTCATTATCTTGGGTCCAAACAGATCACCTTTGTTTTAACCCTCTGTTTTTCAAAAAGCTCCTTCCTTTTTGCCCAATCTCTGGTGTGCTATTTCAGTCATGGAACTCAACAGCATAGAAAGTTCCAGGAATCCTTCAAAGGAACTTGTTTACATTTGCCAAATGAGATATTTCTACTCGAAACTAAGTCAAGGTTAGTTTGTGCTGAGACTCTTACAATACACTGAGGTTGACTGGCTCCTTGCAGAGGTGGAGAGTCAAACACATCCAAACCCATTTCTGTTGCTTGCTGGAATGTGCAGCTTCCTTTCCTGCTGCAATTGCCCCTTTTTTCTTTTATTTTGCAGGGGGGGGGGCTCGTCGGGGGATCGAGGTCTGTCCTAGGTTAGCTGTGTGCAAGGCAAACACCCTGCCACTATGCTATCACTCCGACCCCTGCAATTGCCTCTTTTCCAGGGAGGTGCCTCTTTCCATTCAGCCCTGACCCCTGGTTGGGCTGTTCATCACCCTGAGTTCTTCCATCTTTACTCAGCTTTGCTTCAAAGCTGCCCGAGGACTCCCCAGCTCTGGTGGTCTCTCCTACGGTGTCTGCACACTTTTTTACCTGGCAATGCTAGTCAGCCTGATAGAGGGAAGGCAAATTAAAGCTCTTTCCTAGTACTTTTTTAGATAGTTTTCACAAGTGCAAAAAAAAATGTATTTTTTGGACTACAGCTCAAAAAAATTTTAAATCTGCAGGGTAAGAGTATGAGAAAAAAAGTTGCACAAAAGAGTGTTGTTTTATTAATTAAATTAATAAGAGTCCTTGATGGTGGTGGATGGATGGCAAGGCCTTTCTCCTCTAGACATGGCGCCTGAAGCCCCTATGACAGGTCTGTGGGTACTGGGTGAGACAGCAAAGAAATGACCCACAGGCAGTCAGTAGAAGTCAGGAGACATACAGCTTTACTTAGACCCTTTATTTAGATCATGTGCTTATCTCACATGGCTTTTAAACTAAGCAGCCTCTTTCCTGTTCCTGTATCTATCCTGTCTCTCATCTCTCCATCCTGCGTCTTCTTTGCTGAACCTCTTCTCCCCAGGCCACTTTAATTAGCAACCACGGACCCCTCCCAGCTGTGGTCTGATCTGACCATCAGGTAAGAATAGCATTTAGCCTTGGGGAGGAGTAAAAGAGTGTGATCAGAATTATAAAATCCCTCCCAGCCTTTACCTCTTCTGATTCTTATGTCATAGAGTTATGAAATCCCTTTCTCTGCATTTACTTCTAATTCATATTACTCTCTAAACAAATACAAACCTTGCAAGAATTTTATGTGCTTGATTAAATTGACCATCTACATATTGTACTAATATTCTGAACCTTCAGCAAAGTCTATATATAACATCATAAAGATTCTCAAATATTTGTAGGTTAAATTTATGTAGTCGTCATTTGAAATTTACATGTTGACAAATGCATTTATCATCATGTCTGCACACAAACATGGAGGAAGATGTGTTTGTACCTCCAGTGTAGAAGCTCCTGGTTTTTAGTACATGAGGCAGTAAGCAAGTACTAGCACTATTTGACCATTCATGTAGTTTTAGGGATTATTGCTGTAACAGCACTTTTCCCTGACAAAAGAAAGGATTCTATACTGAAGATTGAAGAGTGCGATAGGCTTGTTTAAAAGCATCCTTGACCAGGGTCAGGGATGTTGCTCAAGTCATGCCTGGCACATACCAGTATCTAAGGCCCTATGGTCTCTGGGGTCCCTATAAAAACAAGAGCTTCCCCTGACCATCCAGGGACAGCATTTTTTTTTTATGTTTCCTACACTTAGATTCGTTGAGTAAATGGATTTTATTGAACATATTGGGGTTAGGTACTGGGACAAGAATCTTGTCACCCATCTTCCAACTGCCATCAAGTGTGAAGCGAATCAACAGAGTCAAGTTTAAAATGCAGTGATGGCAACAAGAGCACAGGACACAGAAGTTGTTTCCATCAGCAGCTTAGGACCACTTGCATCTTCTACCCCAGACTTCAGTGACTTGTTCCTAGCACCCAAGGGATTGATCGCAGAGGAATCATCTCCATGTCAAATCTTTTTTTTTTTTTTTTTTTGTGGTTTTTGGGTCACACCCGGCAGTGCTCAAGGCTCCTGGCTCCATGTTCAGAAATCGCTCCTGGCAGGCACGGGGGACCATATGGGGCACTGGGATTCGAACCGATGACCTTTTGCATGAAAGGCAAACGCCTTACCTACATGCTATCTCCTGGGCCCCAAATCTTATAGGAAGTTTCTGCCACTCAGCCACTCATCACCTGGCAAATTCTATAGCAGGATCAAGGCTGCTGCCACCTGGCACTCTTGGCCTGAGTCTCCAGTTAACTGTCCTTTCAGGCTGCATCTGTCAGGTTCCAAAACTAGAGTGACCCTATTTAAAGGCTCTGTTTAAAAAGTGTTATTGAGGGCCGGAAAGATAGCATGGAGGTAAGGCGTTTGCCTTTCATGCAGAAGGACATCGGTTCAAATTCCAGCACCCCATATAGCCCCCGTGCTTGCCAGGAGCGATTTCTGAGCATGGAGTCAGGAGTAATACTTAACCACTGCTGGGTATGACCCCCCCCCCAAAAAAAAAGTGTTATTCAGGGACTGGAGCTATTGCAGAGCAGGTAGGGCATTTGTCTTGCATGTGGCTGACTCATGTTTGATCCCTGATATCCCATATGGTACTCCAAGTACCACCAAAAATTACCCCTGAGTTCAAAGCCAGGAGTAACCACTGAGCACCTCTGGGTATGGCCCCCAAACAAAACAAAACAAAAATTGTCTTGAAAAGGGTTAAATGCTGTCTGGTTGCCGGAATCCTGCTTTTCGCTTAGTTATTTCCACTTCACTTTAACTCGAGTTTTTCCCTTCTTACAAGTCAGACCCGTGAGTGCAGATGAATTCATCTCAACCAATGTTGTGAAATTAATTTGTTTGTCAGCAGATGTTTATGCGGGACCTCCTGGATGAGCGAGGGCTGTAGAGTCTCCACCTCAGCCAGTTAGCTTAAAAGCAGCCTCAAACCTTCACAAGACACCCACCCAATGGTAAGTGCTCCCCACTCCTGTTTTCAACCAACCCTGGAGCTTTCCTCCCTGTGACACTGTCTTTTCCTGAGCACTTATTTATTCCATAGATAGCAGCTGTGGCAAGTGCATGATGGAGCTCATCAGTCTGGTGGCAGGACCAGAGTGGCCTGCTGACATTCCTCATGCATAGACAGATACCTTTGCAATGACAGAAAATCAAAAATACTTCTCAAGTTACCCAGAAGGAGGAAGGATGCTTATCTCATTTTCCAGTTGCAGGAATGAAGCAAATCTTAGTGAACCCATCACCGTTTGGCATCCTCTGCCCTCAGCCTAAATACAGTGGAGGACTTATTGCTAACACTACCCTACTACTAAACAAAACAACAACAACCCCCAAAACCACTTTTGAGCATAGGATCTGGAGCAGGTGTACCTACTCTCTGGTTTCAACCCAACTGCCACACAAGTTGCACAGACCCTAAGCCAGACCCTGAGTCTGGATAGCAAGCTAGAGGAATAAAAGAGTCCAAGCAAGTCTAAAATCTTGTGTCTGATGTGGAGTCAACGTCTCACACAGATTCCTGGAGAGTAGGACCTACTGATGGTGATCCAATTCAAATGTCTGTTTTCTGGTCCTTAGCAGATTCCGACAAGGCTGTTTAGACTGTAGTGCCAGGGTGAAGAATAGAACCATAGAACCAGGGTGCCTATTTCACTTTGGGGCTCCATCCCAGGGGAGTTCCCTGACACTGCAGGGCAGACATCATCACCCTCACCATCCTGGTTGGACCAAGGGAGGGGTGGCAGCAAAAATTTGCTGCCTATTTGGCTTCTAGCTCTTTTTGTTTTTGGTTTTGAGCCATATCCGGCGGTGTTCAGGGGCTACTCCTAGCTCTGTAGTCAGAAATTACTCATGACAGGCTCCAGGGACTATATGGAATGCTGGGGATTGAACCTGAGTCTGTCCTGGGTCAACCGTGTGCAAGGCAAGTGCCCTACTACTGTGCTATCACTCCGGCCCTTTCCCAGCTCTTAAATTTGCTTCCTTGTCTATGAAGCCAACACATCTCACACTGGGTCAGCGGTATGTTGAGGCTGAATGAGGGTAAGTATGTGAAACAAGTGGCATATAGAAAGGGATTTATTTATTATCCTGATATTGATCATTTTAATTCTGTGAAATATTAACTATGATTTAAGATATGTTGGTAAAGTTGCATCTTAGGTTTCATGTTGCTATTTGTGTCCTAAGAATACTTGCCAAACAAAAAGTTTTTAATATAAATTCTTTATTTAAGCACCATGATTACAAACATGAGTGTAGTTGGGTTTCAGTCATAAACAGAACCCCCCCTTCACCAGTGCAACATTCCCACCACCAGTGCCCCCTCCCTCCATCCCATCCCCTATATTCAAGACACACATTTTACTATAGTATTTTTTTAAGTTTAGTAAGCTGTTTTTCCTTCTTCTTTTGTTTCTTCTTTTCTTTCTTCCTTC
>PVKC010048617.1:0-10865 GCA_004027635.1 Crocidura indochinensis | reverse complement strand
CCAAAAAAAAAAAAAAAAAAGAGCTCTAGGTTTGGCTCAGGCCCCATAACCTCCCCTGAGCACACTGCTCAATGTGTGTGGTTCCTGGAGAATTATCATGGATTCCAAAAAGCAGTTGTGTATTTGGTTTTTGTTCAGTATGTATACAATTCTGAAAATTAGGGACTGGAGAGATAGCATGGAGGTAGCACATTTGCCTTGCATGTACAAGGACGGTGGTTCGAATCCCAGCATCCCATATGGTCCCCTGAGCCTTCGAGGGGTGATTTCTGAGCATAAAGCCAGGAGTAACCCCTGAATTCTGAAATTAGAATTATGATTCTGAAATTCTGAAAATTAGAATAAAAGACTGAATCATTGATTAGTTTTATTATTATTATTAGCAATAGTTTTTGTTTGTTTTGGGGGGGCTGCACAGATAATGGCCCTCAGAGGTTACTCCTGGCAGATTCGAGGGACCATATGCGATGCCGGGATCAAACCCGAGTTGACCTCATGCAAGGCAAACGTTTTACCCACTGTGCTATCACTCCAGCTCCCTTTTTTTTTTGTTTTTGTTTTTGTTTTTTGTTTTTGGGTCACACCCGGGGCAGTGCTCAGGGGCTACTCCTGGCTCCATGCTCAGAAATTGCTCCTGGCAGACACAGGGGACCATATGGGGCACTGGGATTCGAACCGATGATCTTTTGCATGAAAGGCAAACGCCTTACCTCCATGCTATCTCCCGGGCCCCTCCAGCTCCCTTATTATTTTTGTTGTTATTGTTTTGGTTTTAGGCCACACCTGGCAGCTCAGAGGTCACACCTGATTCTGCACTCAGGAATCATTCCTAACAGAATTTTGGGGGACTCTATGCCTGGGAATTGAATGTGGATTGGTCATGTGCAAGGCAGATGCCCTGCCTGCTATATTATTGCTCTGGCCCTTTATTAACTAATTTTTTTTGGGGGGTGGGCTACAGCCAGCAACACTCAGGGGTTGCCCTGATTCTGTGTCCAGATATTATTCTTGGTAGGCTCAGGGGACCATATGGAATGCCTGGGATTGAATCTGGGTTGGCTACATGCAAGGCACACTACCTACAGTGTTATTGTTCTGGCCTCTTATTAACTAGTTTTAAATCATTATAATAAGCCTAACACATGCCAGTACATTTTTACTATTCAATCAAGAACACTGTGTGTGTGTGTGTGTGTGTGTGTGTGTGGAAGCAGTTTTGAGGGGGCTTGGGAGGGTACTACCAAGAGCCAACCATGGGCAAACCCATACACCTAATAGCCCAATACTAGGACCTGAGGATGCTATGCTTCAAGGGTTCTTCAGTAGGTGTCGGGGGTATGTGACTGTGCAGGGGGTGGCATCTTCTGTTTGGGGGGTCAAAATAGGACTTCCAATTTCATGCCATCTCCCCAGTCTCTAACATTGTTACTGTATGTATGTATGTGTGGTGCAGAGGATCCAACCTAGGTCTCATGTTATACAAAGTCTGAACTTTGCTCCTAAGCCACATCTCCAAGTATCTAAGTATGTTGTGAAGATCCTAGTACCCCACATGGTCCCTTGAGTTCTCCAGGAGTGATCCCTGAATGCAGAGTTTGGAGTAAACCCTGAGCACCACTGGTTGTGGCCCTAAAACAAAAATGATTTGACTGGGCTGGAGAGACAGTACAGTACAGGAGTGAAGGTACTTGCCTGGCAGGTGTCTGACCTGGGTTCGATCACTGCTCCCCCATAAGACCCTCCAAGTCCCATCACAGTTGAACCATGAGCACTGCTGGGTGTGGCCCAAAATCCAAAAAAGAAATGGACAAATCTTTGACTTCACCAATTCCTTTCTCAGGCCAGGGTCCTCGCTTGGGAAACGACCCTCTTGCATGATGCAGAGTATGGCTGTGGGGTTTCTCTAGCTCTTGATCCAGAGCCTAAATGAAGGGTTGGGGGTAATATGCCCATCTCTGTTTACCCTTCCATGAGCTTGGAGGATTTTGTCCACCTGCCCTTTGATTCTCTAGCCAGTGTAAGCGATGGCAATGCTAGAGGTTGCTGCCAGGACTCAGCTGCTGCAGGCCAATGCTCTCCTGGGCGTGTGGCCCTCCCACCCCCTTCCTGTGGGGCAGGAACAGAACGTGGGGGCGAGCTGTCTCAGCCTCACCTCCCCCAGGGGCAGGAAAGTGCCAAACGTTCCTGCAGTGCCATCCATCAAGTGCAGACAGGCCCCTCCTCGTCACCCAGTCTCTTCCTGGCGCCCACAGTCAGTGGGCTGGAGTAAGGGTGGAGTTGGGGAGGCTCAAAATGACACAAACAGTGGTCTGGGGGTCAGGAAGGGACCAAAGTCTCATTTTCCGGTCCAGTGGCTTTCTGAAACTGTGTCTCCACTTACCCTTTGGAGACCCCCATTTAATTTATCAGGAACCAGGAGAGGTGGGCTGGCCAGGGTTTGCTTTACCCTTGAAGAAAAGGCAGCGGTAGTGACCACTGCAGATGCAGTGTCCCCAGGCCACACGCCAGAGCCAATTCCTCCTCCCTGGAGTAGCCACAGCCCGGAAGAGAGTAGACACACTTTTGAGAACCCCAAGGCCCTGACCGAGGTCAGGGTGGGGTGCAGGATCTCTGCAGAGATTGTGTGTGGGAGTTCTCTGGGGAGGCAACACGGTGGAGATGAGGGGCAGAAGGCAGGGAGCAGGGAACTGAGTGACTGAGGAGGGCCAGCAAGACAATCAGAGGAAACGGCTGCTCAGATCCTTCCGGGGCAGCCTGGCTCCAGAGCAGGCTCTGGGGGTGCAGGGCTAGAGGGCGCATGAGGAGGGGCCACAAGAAATAGATGATTTCAGCAGCTCCAGAACTTTCACTGGAACTGAGATTTCCTTCCTTCCGGAGGAAGAAGGCCCCCCAAGCCAGGAAGATCTGGGAAAGTCATTACTAAGGGGGTCGGTCTGAGAGGGGGCGCCGGGAAGGCCACTTCTCCTAACTGGGGAGACTGATTTGTGTTGGGACCTCTGCCAGCTTGGGAGGGGCAGTCTAGCCTGGTAGAGTTTCCCGTGGGGTGTCCTTTGGAGTAGGTCTGGGGCAGTGAGCAGCTCTGTTTCCCTGGAGTATGGTAAGAGTAACAACAGTCATCGTTGGCATTCAATTGTGCCTTGCTCTGGACAAAGGGTTTCCATACATTATCTCATCGACCCATGTGACACTCGAGGAAGACGGGGTATTCTTCAAAGGAAAACAGTGGCCTGACTGAGGTAGGAGGGCCCAGCTGAAGGTCAGCTGTGGTGAGCCAAACTCAGCAGGTCAGCTAGAGACAGCTAGAGACTATCTCTGCCAGTCTAGGGAAAAATAGAGTTGACTGAAGACAAATATCAACCAACCCCCCTACATACACGTCACAGTTCTTGAGTAATTTACTTATCACAGCAGTGCATGTACTCACATTTTGTTTTTATAAGATTTATACCTTTCAGACAGATCCTTGGACTCTAATAGCAGAAGCCAGTTTTTTGCAGTCTGAGAGTCATCTTTTAATTAAATGGCAGCAGTTATGAGTAGAAAAATAAATTAGCCACAAGAAAAAAACAAAACACAGAAACAGCCCTAATGCTGTCTAGAGAGATGATATCTCATTGAGTTGGAACGTAAGTAAGATTCCAGGAGAAATGTTTACCAGAAGATTTGGGTGCTCATGGCTTAAGGCTGCACCCAGCAGAGGCAGGAGTGTGAGAAGGAGGCCAGGAGCTGGGGTGACGTCCAGGGGCAGGTCACATGCTTTGCATGCGGAGTGGAACAGGTACAGGGTTCTATTTCTGACATAACATGGTTCCCCAGTGTTGTCAGGAACGAGCTCTGAGTACACAAGATATGGCTCAAAAATGGAAGCAAACAAATAAGTGGACAAGGGGCCTTGGTCTTCCTGGGCTGGGGGAGAACAGGGTCCTTTAATTGTATAACACCCTGAGATGCAGAGACCAGTCAAGATAGGGATAAATTCTCCCGAGCATCACTACATATTGTGCATTAGACCAGAAAGAGAGTGAATGGGATTGGGTGCCCTCCTGAAACTTCTGTGGGTCTTACCCCTGCTCCCCTGCAGAGATGGACTGAACTGTCCCCTGCTGCCTTTTCACTTCTGGCTTCTAAACTTTTAAACGTGGACAGCATGGAGCAGGCCTCAGCTATGAGCTGTATTCTCAGCCCTCTCCCTCCCCTCTTTCCTCCCCCCTCTTCTGCCTAAGCCAGAGCTAGGACAAAACACCACAAGATCCTGAGATTCCCCTTTTCAAACCTTCCCCCAGGTAAGAGGCTGATGGGGGCAGGGACACAGTGGATCTGGATTCAAACTCTTGCTCTGCCACTTCCAATTCATATAATCCTAGGAAAACCTTTTGTCTGTCTAAGCTTTTCTGTTAATGTTTAGCTCTTTTTAGTTTAACTAAGATCTACCCTAAAGAGCTGCACTACATGATTTTTTTCATGTTATATGTTGATCAACAGAATTACCCCCTTTTTGCTAGTTACCTCCTTTTGCTAGTAGTATGAAGGAAATTACAACACACAAGTCGGAAGGCTAGATATCAGAAAAGAGTTGGAAGAGAAATATAGCACTTGACTCTATCTACCTCAATGAGAGGGACTCACAAGATCTAAAAATTTTCTTGTTTGTTTTTTGGGCCACACCCAGTGACACTCAGGGGTTACTCCTGGCTATGTGCTCAGAAATCGCTCCTGGCTTGGGGACCATATAGGAAACTGGGGGGATCAAACCATGGTCTGTTGTAAGTCAGTGCAAGATGCACTACCACTTGCGCCACCGCTCTGGCCCAGAGATCTACAATTCTTAAGAGTTAGAGAAGTAGGGATCAGAGAGATAGCATGGAGGTAGGGTGTTTGCCTTTCATGCAGAAGGTCATTGATTTGAATCCTGGCATCTCATGTGTTCCCCTGAGCCTGCCAGGAGCAATTTCTGAGTGTAGAGCCAGGAGTAACCCCTGAGTGCTGCCGGGTGTGACCCAAAAACAAAAACAAACACACACACACAAAAAAAAAAGAGTTAGAGAAGTAGCTAGAGTGATACCATAGTCATAGTGTATAGGGTTCTTGCCTTGCAAGCTGCTGATCCATGTTCAATCTCTGATATACTATATGGCCCCGCAGGAGTGATCATGATACTCACTAGGAGTGGTCCCTAAGCAAAAAGCTGGGAGTGAGTCCTGAGTACTGCTAAGTATGACCCCTAAGCAAAACAAAAAGAGAAATAAAGGCCAGAGAGATAGCACAGCAGTAGGGCGTTTGCATGCAGCAGACCCAGGACGGACCAAGGTTCGTTCCTGCATCCCATATGGTTCCCCAGCCTTCCAGGAGCGATTTCTGAGTGCAGAGCCAGGAGTAAACCCTGAGCACATCTGGGTGTGACCCAAAAATGAAACAAACAAAAAACAGAACAAAAAGAGAAGTAAAAGTTATGAAGTCAAACTGCGTATCCTGGGACTAAAGAGAGAATGCAGCACGTAGGGTACTTACTTTGTATGAGGCTAACTTAGGTTCAATCCCCATAAACCCCATATGGTCCCCTGAACCAACCAAGAATGATTCCAGAGAACAAACCCAGGTGTGAGCCCTATGCATTTAAAAATAGGGTAATCCACAGGACTGTAGCATAAGCTTTGCATAGCATCACAGCATCCCCCAGCACCACCAGGAATGAACAGAGAATCAAGCTGGGACTAGTTCCTGAGCTCACAAGCAGTGTTGGGTATCCCAACACACACACACACACACACACACACACACACACACACACACACACACCACACGCCTCGCACGTGCATGCATGCACACAATAAAAACCAAAACAAAATATCTGTACATTCTTACATGTTCTATTGGGAAACTTTCCGGAATTTGGAATTAAGATCATTCTATTTTTGAATAGCTATAATTAGAATATCTTTCTGATATAAGAAGATGGAGCTGGGGCCCGGGAGATAGCATGGAGGTAAAGCGTTTGCCTTTCATGCAAAAGGTCATCGGTTCGAATCCCGGTGCCCCATATGGTCCCCCGTGCCTGCCAGGAGCAATTTCTGAGCATGGAGCCAGGAATAACCCCTGAGCACTGCCGGGTGTGACCCAAAAACCAAAAAAAAAAAAAAGAAGATGGAGCTATCTTAATCAACAGAGTTTTTCTTCAAGTCAGGGTTATAGCTTCTCCTTGTTTTTGTTTGTTTGTTTGTTTTGGGGTCACACCTGGAGACTCTCAGGGTTTACTCCTGACTCTGTGCTCAGAAATTTCCCCTGGTAATTAGGGAAGCATATGGGATGCCAGGAATTGAACCTAGGTTGGTCCTGGATCGGCTTTGTGAAAGGCAAATACCCTACTGCTGCGTTATCACTCTGGTCCTTTTGTTTTGTTTTGTTTTTGTTTTTGTTTTTGGGTCACTCCTGGCAGTGCTCAGGGGTTATTCCTGGCTATCTGCTCAGAAATCGCTCCTGGCAGGCACAGGGGACCATATGGGACACTGGGATTCGAATCAATCACCTTAGGTTCTGGATCGGCTGCTTGCAAGGCAAACGCCGCTGTGCTATCTCTCCTGTCCCCCCCTTTTTTTTCCCTTTCATTTTTGGGGTCATTCCTGGCTGTGCTCAGGGTTTACTCTTGGCTCTGTGCTCAGCAGGGCTCCAGGGACTATGTGTAGTACTGAGGACTGAAGTGAATTAGTCAAATACAAGGCAAGTACCCAAACCACTCACTTGTACTGTCTCTCCAGCCCCTGGGATTTTAGTTTCTTATGCATGAGTCCCTAGACACAATCCCCAGCACTAAAGAAAGACAAAACAAAAATAGAAAAAAAAGAGATCCAAGAAACAGTGCTGGAGTTAGAGTGTTTACATTGCCTGTTTACATTTAACTCATGGAGTTTACATTATATGTGGCCAAACCTACTTAGATTTCCAGCACCACATATGGTTCCTTAAGCCCCTTCAGGGGTGATTCCTCAGCATAGAACCAGAAATAGTCCCTGAACTCAGCAGGGTGTGCTCAATTTTCCAAACAAAATCGAGTCGGGGGAGGATTTGGACCACTCTGGAGATACTGGGGCATCCCAGGGCTGCAAAGTGGTGCTGGAAATGAAACCTAACTGCTGTACCACTTCCCAATCCAGGGTTGGACTTTTGTTTGGTTTTGTCTTTGGGTCATACCTGGCATGTTCAGGAGTAAGTTACTACTAGTCCTGCACTCAAGAATTACTCCTGATGGGTCCCAGGGGGACCAGATAGAGTACAAGAGATCAAACCTATGTTAGCTGCATGCAAGGCAAGCACCATTGAGGGGATCTATGGTCCCTATGTAGAGACATACCAAGACTCGCTCTCCAAATTACTGTTCTGGGCATTCCCAGGGGTTTGCCCCGATTTGTCAACATTGCTTTATTAACCTCCCTCCCTGTCTGGGACAGAGTCATCCAGGTGGTTCTCAGGATGTGGAGAGCAGGTAGATGTCACCTCCCTGCAGTTGTCACACTGTAGCCAATTATGGAACTTGTGGCCACACAAACACATCTCCCACACCCCGAGTGTTTTTCTCACCTTGCTGCAGCTATTCCCAGTCTCTCTCACTCCAGTGTCTTGCTAAGTTTTAAAGTGAAAGATATCTGCTCCCTGCGACAAAGAATCTGCGTTGGGGAAGAACTGCATTGCTCAGAACACTCAGTGGCAGGCTCAGTGTCCCCCTCGTCAGAGCCCTTCTTCAACACCCTCCTAGCAAGGGGTCCAGCTCCAGTGGAACGGAAGCTTAGTTTGATGGATCCTCTTTAAGGAAGAGAACACAGGTTAGAGAAACAATATAATGAAAGGTGCTTGCCTTGCACAGGGCAGACCTGGGTTCAATTTCTCTATATTCTCTATCACCAGGAATGATTCCTGAGCATAAAGCCAGTAGCAAACCCTGAACAATGCTGGTGTATTCCAAAAACAAAAGCTTCCTTGAATACAAAATTAACCACAAAACAAGTTTCTAATTAGATTGTGAAAATTGGGCCTGGGAGATAGCATGGAGGTAAGGTGTTTGCCTTTCATGCAAAAGGTCATTGGTTTGAATCCCGGTGCCCCATATGGTCCCCCGTGCCTGCCAGGAGCAATTTCTGAGCATGGAGCCAGGAGTAATCCCTGTGCACTGCGGGGTGTGACCCAAAAAAAACCACAAAAAAAAAAAAGAAGCTAGATTGTGAAAATTAGAAATTAATATATTTCACCTGGAAAATAGCCAAACATATGAAAAGAAAAATAGCATCATGAAGTACCTTTCCTACATGTGTCTATAATTTTTGTTTGTTTGTCTTTGGGTCATAGCCAGCATCGCTCAGGGGTTACTCCTGGCTCTATGCTTAGAAATTGCTTCTGGAGGGGCCTGGGAAATAGCATGGAGGTAAGGCGTTTGCCTTTCATGCAAAAGGTCATCGGTTCGAATCCCGGTGCCCTATATGGTCCCCCGTGCCTGCTAGGAGCAATTTCTGAGCATGAAGCCAGGAGTAACCCCTGAGCACTGCCAGGTGTGACCCAAAAACCAAAAATAAATAAATAAATAAATGAGAGAAATTGCTTCTGGCAGGCTCGGGAAATCACATGGGTTGCCGGGATTTGAACCACCATCCTTCTGCATGCAAGGCAAACGCCTTAACTCCATGCTATCTCTCCAACCTCACATGTCTATAATTTTGCTTCTTACTTTTATTTATGTTGTGAGGAAAAATTAGGAACACACCCCATGGTGCTCAGGGCTTATACCAGTCTCTGTGCTCAGGGGTCACACCTGGAGATGCATAGGGAACCCTATGTGGCACCAGGGATTGAAGTGGGATAAACTGTGTTCAAGACAAGTGCCTACACAATCTATCCTGGCCATGATATTTATTTTTGTGATTATTAAGTAGGATGAAGAAAAGCATACAAATGTTCTACTTGTTTTTTTGTTTTTTTTTTTTGGGGGGGGGGTCACACCCGCCAGTGCTCAGGGGTTACTCCTGGCTCCATGCCCAGAAATTGCTCCTGGCAGGCACGGGGGACCATATGGGGCACCGGGATTCGAACCGATGACCTTTTGCATGAAAGGCAAACACCTTACCTCCATGCTATCTCCCGGGCCCCCAAATGTTCTACTTGTAAAGCCGCAGCAAGCTTATGTCTCAGATCAGCACTCTGATGATAAATTGTATTTTGCACAGTTTGATATACAATGATATATAATTGCACAGTATATTTCATGTATAATTATATAAGTGGGTTGGAGTAATAGCACAACAGGTAGGGCATTTGCCTTGCATGTGACCAACCTGAGACCAATCCCATATGGTCCCTTGAGCCTGCCAGGACAATTTCTGAGTGTAGTACCAGGAGTAACCCAGGAGCACTCCTGGGTATGGCCCCAAAACAGAAAACAAACAAAATATAATTACATATGTTACATAACAGTATATTCTTTACATAGTGGTATATTCCTGATAGGAGAGAACTTGTTGTATTTTATTTTATTTTTTTGAGCCAGGGGTTACTCCTGGCTCTACATTCTGAAATTGTTCCTGGCAGGCTCAGGGGACCATATGGGATGCTGGAGATGGAACCCAGGTGCAAGGCAAACTCTACCCACTGTGCTGGAACTCCAGACCCAAGAACTTGTTTTAAAGAGGCATTAGTGAAAGTTAAACTTTTTTGTTTGTTTTTGTGCCACACCTGGCAGTGCTCAAGGATTACTCCTAGCAGGCTCAGGGAACCATATTGATGCTGGGGTTGGAACCCACATTGACTGTAAGCAAGGCAAGCACTCTACCCACTGTACTATCTATCTTTCCAGTCTCAGAAAGTCAAACTTACCCTTTGCTTTCATATTATTTATTTTGGGGTCACATACAACAGGGCTTAGGTTCTAGTTCAGTGCTGGGGGTGGGGGGGTAGTCATGTACTATGCTCAGATTTGTATCACAGTCTTGTGCTAGGCAAATTCCTTAACCTTTGCACTATCTCTCTGTCCCTGAACTTTCCTTTTAAATGTTAAACTCGATGATGGAAAGGATTTTTCCATAGACCCATCGCCTGTAAATTGCAAAACTTGTTTCTCATCTGCTCATCCTGTGCTTCTAGAGCTAAGCCCAGAACATAAGCTTCTTCAGTTTCTGACCCTGGTCCTGTCACCAAGCTGGAAAAGCCTCTTGCCTCAGGATCAGAGAGTTCTAGAAAGTGGCTCCTGCCTGGGTGTGGGGCTCTGGAGTTACTCCTGTTTCTGCACTCAGTATTCCTGGTGGTACTTGGGGGACCATATGGGATACCAGGAATTGAATCTGGTTAACCACATGCAAGGCAAGTTCCCTACTCATTGTACTATCTCTCTGGCCCCAGTGAAGTATATACTAGAAGTGATTATGAACTGTGTCAAGAACCACCTCTGAGGAGTGATGTATTTTGCCAGCTTAACTCATCTCCTGGTCAGATTCCCAACCCAAATACTCACTCTCATAGAAGACAAGAGAAGGTGAGGCTGGAGGAAGGGGGAGGAGAGGGGAGGAAAGGAGAGAGAATTGCCTCTCTTCTTACTCTTCAGACACGGCCATGTGAGCACACACTAGCCATTCCTTGGAAGCAGAGTGAGAGCGGCTGGGAGTACAGTCCCTCTAGTACAATGGGTACGGTGTTTTTCCTGCATGCTAGTGAGTTAAATATGGTCCTTGGCCCTACATATAAGCACTGCTAATAATGATCCCTAAGCAGAGACTAGGAGAGCCCTGAGCACAGCCAGGTCTGGAGGGAGGGAGGGAGGGAGGGAGGGAAGGAGGAAGGGAGGAAGGAAGGAAGGAAGGAAGGAAGGAAGGAAGGAAGGAAGGAAGGAAGGA
>PVKC010048616.1:0-10816 GCA_004027635.1 Crocidura indochinensis | reverse complement strand
AATACTCATATATATATATATATATATATACATATATTTGTATATAGGTATATGTCTGTTGAAGACCATGATTTCTTCATCATAGTATACATATGTTGAAAACTGTGATTTCTTCATCATATGTACATATGCCTCGATAATTAAAAAATAACCCTCTCTGTTTCATAACCTTGTAAGACTGAAGTCTATGACACCCCCAGACTACATATGGAGTTGATTGTAAAAACTTAGCTTTGAATTTGTATTTTCTCTAACTATTCAGATCTTTGTTTTACAGGCACCAGATTGTTGAGTTCAATTTCAGATACATTTTACCTCTATTGGTGTATATTTAGTTCATTGAGAGAGAAAATTGTCACAAATTTTGTCATCTTTTTGTGGCAATTTGGTGTGTTTCTGGCATTAGGCTTGCCTTAAAGTATCTGCCCTCAAGTCTGCCAAAGGTAATTTATGAGCATAAAGCCATAAATAACTTCTGAAATCCACTAGGTGTAGCCAAAAAATTTTAAAACAATGTATGCTCTCAGTTCTTCTTTTAAGGTTGGCTTTTAGTATGTAAAGTTTCTGAGCATTGTTAATCCATGAATGTTTATCCTTCCCTTAAACCTAAAAGTATCTGGCTGTGTGAAGTATTTTTGATGAGAGTTTTTGACTATAACACAATACTGCCTTTGGGCCTGGAAGGTTGCATGTAATAAATCTGCAGTAAATTTTAAAGAAGTTTCTTTAGTATATAATTTCCTTTTTTTGATCTTTCTGCTTTCAATATTCTATCTTTATCTATGATTTTCTTCATCGTGACTAAGATGTACCTTTATATTTGGGACTCTTTTAGCTCTAGTCTCTTGGTGATCAGGATATGGATACATTCAGTCTTTAGCTCTGGGAAATTCTCATCAATGATAACTTTGACTGTTACTTCTCCATACTGGTTTTCTTCATTGCTTTCTGGGACCCCAGTGATTCTTATGATATTTATTTTGGATTTGTCCCAAAGTTCTACAGAAGTCTGTTCATTTATTGGAGCGTTTGTTTTCCCATTGTCTGCTTATTTTTTCCCCATCTCCTGATATTGTCAAATACAACTGATATTTGAGCTTACTTATCCTATCCTCAGGAATTGTTACTCTGCTCTTGAGGCCTTTCAATGAGTTTTTCATTTTACCTACCAAGTTTCTCAATTCTATCATCTTCGTTTGAAGCTATTTTTACTCTATTTCTAATTTTATAAACTCTTGCATCTTATTGAATGTCTGCTCCATGGTTTCTTTGAGTTCCCTGAACATCCTAGACATTTCCTCTCTATGTTCATTATCACAGAGGCTACATAGGTGGCTGATACTAGTTGCTTTTTCAAAATTACCATCTCATTCACTAAGAGTGCCATGTTTGCGTTGTCTTCTCATTTTTTTTTTTTTTTGGTTTTTGGGTCACACCTGGCAGTGCTCAGGGGTTAATCCTGGCCCTGTCTTCTCATTCTTATCTCTGCAGTGTGTCGGTATTTTTTATTTGTTGAGTTATAGCTCAGTGACTAGAAGAAATGTAGGCCTGCAGAAAGAAGCAGATCAGTAGTGCTATTCTTGGGGCTCTCTGCCCTGCATTGAAAAATAGCTTTTCTGGGGCCTGAGCAGTAAGACGTCTGCCTTGCTAGCCTAGGACAGATCGCTGTTCTATCCCCCAATGTCCTATATAGTCAGTCCTTGAAGCCAGGAACATTTTCTGAGTGCATAGCCAGGAATAACCCCTGAGCATTACCAGGTAAGACCATCCTAAAAAAAGAAAAAAGAAAGAAAAGTAGCTTTTCTAAATCACAGCAAAGTCCCTGCTCCCAGTCTGTCTGCTGTTTCTTGGGATTATGAGACTGGGCAATGTTCAGCTGTATTGGCTGGAAGTTGTCCTAGTGTTTCTTTTTCCCCTGGAGTGCACAGACCAACTGGGGGAGAAAAAGTCTTCTAAATTAGAAAGATCCCATACTCAGATTGACTGTCTGTTTCTTGGGAATGACTTTAGTTCTCTATTTATTATGTATTATTCCATTTTTTTTAATTGTAGAGTTGCTTAGATATATTTTTTGCAAATCTTAACATTTTGCCTTTGCATTTGAATTTTTACAATCAATTTTTACATTCGTTCTTAGCTCCTTGATAATTGATCACCATTGGCTTTTAGCTTTGCTGTATTCGTGTTTATTTTGGGCCTCTTTGGGCTGCTTGAATTTGTGCTCCATCAATTTCATTTGTCAAAGTTTCTTCAACTAGCTCAGGGATGACGAACACGTGGCTCTCCAGCCCCATGAAGCTCCCGGCCAAAATCTTTGCCTCTTATCATTATTTTGTATATTCTGGCTCTTTGCCAAGTTTGGATTTTGTTCTGCTGCATTCTGAGGAGGGACCTCTGAGGAGAGATCTCCCAGTGCAGAGTTCCGCCCCCAGGCTGCATCCTCCTGTCTCCCATCCCTCGGGAACAATTGCATGGGCCAGCGAGCAGGGGACCATGTGCACATGTTGGGTCACATCTTGCCGTTAGTTCTTAATGTGGAGGACACAGTGCACCCTCACCAGCACTGAAAGTATTTTGACCCTCACTCAAAATGGCAAAATGCATTATGTGTTTAATAGATTATTGTTAAAATTAGATGCTTTTGTGTGAGTGTTTGTTTTGGCAGGTCACTGCGTGGTGTGGTTCTCTGACTCTCACCGTTCAAAATGTTGGCTCTTTGTGTCAAACTTGTTTGCCACCCCTGAACTAGCTACTCATGAACTAGCTACTCAGATCTCTACTTTCCTCCCCACTAATCCAAGTGATTGTGATTTTGTACTTCCTTGCATTGTCAGTAGTACATCTTATATTTTATTCATTTTTTTTCCTGTCTCTTTTCCATTATTTCTTCTTTCAGGGTAAGACTATTGTACCATTTCAAGGTTACCTATTAAATCTTCAGATTTATCCAGTATAGTGCAAGGAATTACCTATATAATCTTTAACCAAAGCTCTTTCATTTCTATTGAATCTCTAGTCTAAATTTTTAAGTACTTAAGGATTGTTCAGATTGTTCAGAAGTTTGGAACCTATTCTTTTATCACTCCTGGCTTAGTGATAAACTCAAAATTGATAAACTCAATTTTGCTTGAATTCCAAAATTTTTACCTGATTTCTGGTGCTCTGTTGTCCTCAGGAAAGGCAATGGCCATTTCCAAGCCTGAGCTCTTTTCATCAGTGAGTGTTGATCAAATCACTTTATTAACGCTTCTCATATCCTACTTAGGTTTTTGTCAGCATTGGACTCTATGTGCATATCTACCCAAGGCCTTGGCTGGGACTTCAGATACCCAATACTGAGGGGATTGCTGCTTTGCAGTATATATTTTTTTCTATAAGGGAATAGCAATCCATAGTTGTGGCAGGATGCAATTCGGAGAATTAACCATCACTAAAGTGATTGCTGCTGCTATCTAGGCTAACACTTAAAATTAAAATTTCCTATAGCTTTATTTCCAGTCTTTTAAGGGAATTCTTTATAGTCATCTTATATTCTAAGTACATGAGAAATAAAAAAGTTCTTCATTATGGTGACTTAAGTTTCAGACATAATTTTAAAGGTAGAAAAGAGAACAAAGAAAATGTTATAAAATGTAATTTGGCTAGAATGGGAGTAGTATTATGTTGTTTGCCTTTCATGAGGTTGGCCAAGTTCAATTCCTAGCACCACCATCAGTCTCCTGAATCCTAACAGGAGAGTTCTTTGTTGAGCAAGAATTAAGTTCTGAATATGGCCCCCAAACAATGACAACAAATAATGCAATTTTAGACTTAGATTAATGTTAAAAAATTTTTAAGTTACATTCCAAAGATGAAAGTAGTTTAAATATATATTACTTATAAAATGTTGTAAATAAATAATATACACAGATTGATGATGAACAAATACTTTACACAATTCTTATACAGTTTTAAAAATTTACCCACATAAATGCTAATAATAATCTTGACATTTTTATAATTATGATATTATGAATATTATGAAAATCATGAATTACTGCTTTATGCCATTGTTTATAACCAATTTCACTTACAAAAAAGAAATAAAAACATTTTAAGAATTTAAAAATTTAAATATTTTATAAATCTTAATACACACTTATAAAAGCTTTTTTTGTAATTGCAATGTGAAAAAATAAGAAATTAATGTTAAAATTGCTTGAGGTAAAATTGCCAAGCTACCAAATTGTCTTAGATAACTAAGACAAAGATTGACAGATGCTACATGAGACCTCCTCCGACGTATAAATAGCCCAGAACCACAAATTTCGTGAGAAAGTTGTTTAGAAGTACATCACTCTCAATGAGGCACAACAGTTAACACAAGAGACTCAACCATTAATGTTCTTATGTCCTACAATAATAACTTTAATAAAAATTTATTGAGTATAGCAGTTATTACAAAGTGACTTATTGATCTAATTTCTAATAATTTAATTTGCTGTTTTTTGTAACAAGAATAGGTTTTTGTGGAAGTAATTAAATATCATTAATTAAAGACACAAAACTCATATTTCATAAATATTTTCTTCAATTTTTATAAAGAATGAATTGTCAATGACTTCACAACTTTTTAAGGTGTATTTGCTTTATCATTTCTAAATATGCATTTTGTTAAGAAATTAAATCAAGTTTCTGTTTTAAATAGGTGAAATAAATGACTAGGTCTAGCCTACAGTCTTTAACTAAAGTGTATTAGTTAAGAGGTAAATTATTTATACAAAGAAATAGTCATAATTTAGATAAACTATAGTCTTTAAAAATTAAATAAGTCAATGTGAGGGTATGAATCAAATTTCTCATCTAGTTTCTCTACAAACAGAGGCTAATTTCAGCAACTAATTTTCTTATGAATTAAAAATATATGAAATATATGAACATTTTGAGTTTATTCTCATATACGTTTCAAAATTTCACTACATTTGTTCCTTCTATTGGATTTCCTTGCTTTCATTCCTTCCTTCTATTCAGGTATACAGTTACTGTGAAATTGACAAAAACTCAAGAAGGAAAATGAAATTTTATGTAAACCTTATCAAATTAATTTTCCTATCCAGGGTTTCTTGATCTGAAGATAATTTCTCAAGCATTATCAAATGTCAAAGCTGATAGACATGTTGATTTAGCTTACTGCTAAAAATCTAAAAAACTGACTTCCTTTGTTCCCTTATAGATTAAAAAACAAAAACCATTGAAATAATTAAACAAATATACTTAAATAAAATAAAAAGACTCTTAGACCCACTATTTGTAGCACTTTCTAGTTCCTTGTAAAAATAATTGCTGATACATTGATGTATTTATTCTAAGTTCACATCGCTATAGTGTCAGTATACATGAATCTCAAAATTACATTACACTCCTAATAGTCCAAAGTGGCATAAAGTCATAAGAAGACGAAGCATCTTCTAAATAATCAATTTTGCCCCGACTTTATAGAATGGAACAGTGGAACGTTGTTTCTAATTCTGTGAGTAAACTTGGATCATATCAATATAACCTCTTGAAGTCTTTGAAGTTTCTGTACAAAAATGAGGATATTTTTCTTTAAAAGATTTTATAAAAGCAAGTAATTGTTTAACTCAACTTTTATGGGGAAATAAAATTAAATAAATAAATGAAACTAGATAAATAATAACAGGTAAAGTGAATTTATTGATTTATTAATGTATCTTGAATGTTCAAAAGAAGATCTGACTTCAAAAAATCACTCAAGGTATATCTTAAAAGTACTGCAATTCTGTTTCTCTCTTAGTATCTTGTCTCTTTCCTCCATGTTTTTTTTTTTTTGTTCTACAAGTTTTCTCGGTAGCAGTTAATTTATACATTAAAATGAGTAGGGAATACTTATTTTCTTGCAATTAGCATTCATTGGTAAAAAATAAAGCATTTGTATACTTTAATAAAATGTCTTCAGGTGACTTTATTCTGTTCTCCTGAAATTACTGCCCATAAACTATATTCTACACTTTTATTCTGTTTTCAGTTGATAAAGATGAAAGGAGTCTATGAGAGATAGCACACACAAAATAACATTATTGTTACCCATTTTATACACTTTTTCTCATTTATTTTCAATATTTATATACTACCTAAACCCAAATAAAAACAACAAATATGTAGACTAATTATATCTTCATCGAGGATAAGAAAATATAAAGGGAAGAATTTGGACTGGAGAAACAGTACAGCGATAGGGATTTTTCCTTGCAAATGGCCAACCGAGGACAGTCCTATGTTCAATTCTCGACATCCCATATGGTCCCCTGAGCCTGCCAGGAGCGATTCCTGCTTGCATAACCAGAAAGAACCTGAGTGTTGCTGTGTGGCCTCCCAAAACCAACCAACCAATCAATCAATCTATAAAGTTTTTTTTTTTTTTAAATCATTCTGGGGGCTGGAGCGGTGGCTCAAGCGGTAAGGAGCCTGCCTTGCACGTGCTAGTCTATGACGGACTATAATCCAATTCTCCTAGCATCCCATATGGTTCTCCAAGCCAGGAGCGATTTCTGAGTGCATATCCAGGAGTAATTCCTGAGTGTCACCAGGTGTGGCCAAAACAAAACAAAACAAAACAAAACAAAAAAATTATTCTGGGCTGGAGGCTAGGCTGAATGGCATCAGATGTGATGCCTAAATAGAAAGTCGCAAGTATATCCTGAGTTCTACTGAGTATAGCCCAAATTTAAATAAAGGTGACTTTTTAATTAGAAAAGATATTTACTCTATGACTTATTTTAATTTTGAATTTCACAGCATATCTTGTAATTTCTGGATTTCTTGTTCTCCTTGTAGTACTTTAGGGCAAAAGTTAGAGTGATTATCAAAAATTTTAGATATTAATATATATTATTCTATTTTGAATATTTAAAATTAAGCTGATTTGTGTATCTTTTATTTATAAATACATTTTTAACAAGAGAGATCTGAAATGGTCCCCTATAATGCGATTAGTGTATATGTACTTCTCAAATTCTCTCCATAACAATGTTCTATCAACTTCATACATGACAATCATCTTTGAATGTTATTTGCTAAAGAGACCCATAACTTTGATACCAGGTATCTGTATAATATAGATTTAAGTTAAGATCTAGATGAGAAAATCCTTCATGAACTAAACAATACAGTGCATTCTTTACCCCGAAGACCACTCTAATATATTACTTACTATGTAAAGCATGAAAACTCAAACTGGAAGCAGAAAAAAAAATAAAGCAGGGGCTGAAGAGATTGTATAGTGCATAGGGCATTTGGGTTGGACTCAACTGTTATAAGTTTGATCCCTAGCATTCCATATGGTGCCCCCACCCTGCAAAGAGTAATTTCTGAGGGCAGATCCAAGAGTAACCCCCGAGCAGAGTCAACCCCCAAATCAATCAATCAACCAATCAATCAATAAATACATAAGTGAAACTGTAGCATTTGTTTTCTGTCATCAGTTCACTGGTATAAAATAAAATAAAATACAAATTCAATTTTAGGGAATATGGAGAGTAGGTAACTGAAAATCATAAAAATCTAGAGCTTAGAAAAGAAAATAAGCTTGTAACTTTAGTCATAATGTTAACTTAATGCAAAAATAGATACAGGAACTAACAAAAATTGAAAAATGGAAAGAAAATGATGTCACTTTCAAAAGCTCAGGGAAATCTCATAAATATTACAAAGAATTTCTTCATGTTAATGATCTTTCAAAATTTCAATGGTATGTGATTTACTTTCATTCAATGTCTCATAAAACTTGGTCCTATGTGCATTGCCAAGTTAGTCTGAGAGACTGAGTGAGTGTGGTCCAGAGGTCCTTGATGGCAACAGGGTGATTTGGACAATATTACATATGACAGGACCTGTCCAATTTCATATCCTCAGGCCCTTGCATAGAACTACCAACCAGTCTCTGAAGGGACGCCAGGTTACTTTGAGTACTCCTTGGTATGTTTCTCCCAAGAATAGGGAGAAGTTACAGACATGTTCAAATAATACATATAGAGATCAACTGCCAAACCCACAACTCATCTCAGGTAGATCAATCTCTAAGCTAAAATCTCTGTGACCTTCTGAAATAGGGTGAGGCAGATTCCCTTCCTTGCCTGATAGTGCAATCAGCCTCCACCAAACCTTATATACTCCAGTTTATAAACCACCCACCTATAGAGCTGCTGTAGCAAAAAGATGCATATATAATTTTGTGATACCTTTAAAGTCCATAGTACTGACAGACAGTAATAAATAGCACAGTAAATTTCATGAGAAAGCTGTGTAGACATCCACCAGGCTCTAAGAGAAAAATCACTAACAGAAGAAACAAATAGCACCAATAATTTCAGAAAATCCTCACAATGATAGTAAACACATTTGTACTATATAACAATTATAAAAAAGTGACCTTTATTGATCTATTTTGCATCATTTAATTTTCCATTTTGTTGTAGAAAAGTAATATGAAATAAAGTAAAAAACAAAACAAGTAAATTTGTTTATGCCTGAAAAGTGGCAGGCTTGGGGATTAGTGGGTCATTGTTGAGGGAAAGTCACACTAGTGGTGGTTTTAGTGTCAGAGCACTGGATTTATGAAAAAGTTATATTACAAACAAATTTGTAAATAATGTTTCAATAATAATAATAATGATAATATTAAAATAATAAAGATGATAAATAACAATAATAAAGAACCCATAGGGTTAGAACAAAAATACAGCAAGTAGAGCATGTGCTCACATGCAGCCAACACAGGTTTGATTCCTGCCATCCCATATGGTCCCCTAGACACCAGAAGCAATTCCTGAGTGCAGAGCAAGGAGTAATCCCTGAGCACCACCGGATTTTCCTCCAAGCAATCAAATAATTGAAAGAAAATACACAGATAGTGAATATACATAAGTAAATCTTATGGTGAACACAATCTGTCTCCCAGCTTCTGGTAGAGGTAATAGGATTTCTTAGTCAAACTAAACCATTGCTCTAGAAACTTTTATCTGTGAATGAGCATATGAGCAGACTAAATTTTGTTGTTGTTGTTGTTGTTGTTTTCTTTTGTTCCACACCCCAGTGATAGTCTGAGTGGCACTTCTAGCACTGCACTCAGGGTGAACAGACTAAATATTAATCTAGAGAAAAGCCTCATATTTGACTTTCTCCTTTCCTTTATAGAGTTAAACCTGAAGCCATTAGGTTTCAAATTTTATTGTTGATCACCTTATATGAAGAGGGAATCTGGATTAAAGTAAGGGAAAGGGCTAATAAAACAGAACAGAGGGGTAGAATGGATGTGAGTTTTTGATGATATGAGTAGGCCCAGACAGAATTGAACCAAAGTCTGCCTTATCTCTAAAATTCCAATTATTGTAAGATATTAAATTTCTTTAATATTTAAACCAATTTGACTTAGTGTTTTCTGTTACTTGCAGCAGAACACAATAACTGATATACTATCTCACATATTGAACTGTAAAAATAAATGAGAAAAGATTTATAATGTACCTAGAAAAGTGCTCAGCATGTGGCTTTTTAACTAAACAGGTTTGGCTTTATAATTCTTTGTCAGACCATTTCCTTTGCACTGTGAACTAGCTTCTACTCACTAGCCTATTCATAAAATCATTCCATTCTTATTTGTTTTTAACTTCCTTATACTATTTTTATATATAACATTTGTGTAGATATTCAACTTGTTTATATTTTATTATTTTAGTGTTAAAATAATACCTAAAGTAATAAAAGATTGAAGTATTTATTTTTAGGTGACTTAGTTACTGATCCCTATAATATGTAGCAATAATTGTTATAGATTTCTTACATATGAATCAAAATTATTTCTATAAGGAAAAGAAGTATTTATATCTAAAATCAAAAATAAAAAGAAACAAATAAATATATATTTATAGATAAATATATTTTCACATGTAAAATATTTTTATAATAGAAATTTTTTTTTTTTGGTTTTTGGGTCACACCCGGTAGTGCTCAGGGGTTACTCCTGGCTCCATGCTCAGAAATTGCTCCTGGCAGGCACGGGGGACCATATGGGGCACCGGGATTCGAACCGATGACCTTTTGCATAAAAGGCAAACACCTTACCTCCATGCTATCTCCTGGGCCCCTATAATAGAAATTTTAAACCATTAACAGAGTTGGCTGTTCAATTTTAGACAAATACACTATATACTTCATATAAAAATATACCAGAACTTCTTTGAAGGGATAGCCTAATGAGAAGTAGCTTTCTACTTTCTATACTAAAATACACACATACAAATAAAAATATACATATATATGTGAGATGAAATGTAAAGAAAACAATAAAAGATTCAGAAACATCAAAAAAGAATCTCTCAGAAATTTAGATATAACTAAATTAGCAATTACAAATTTAATGATAGAATATTCATTCAACTGGCCTTTAGTACAAACTTCTGTGAATTAAAAATGATCATTTAAAGTAAAAGAAAAATATGATATGTACTTATAAAATATTAAAGATACTATTTTAATAATGGAACAAAAACACTTAGCTTGTTCACTCAAACACGGATGTTTAATCCCCCTGAATTTTCTAAAACTCTGATCTCCTTTGGGAACAACATAACTTCAGGGCTCAATTTGTACTGGTAGCTTAATGATTAAAGATGAAAAAGTCTTTGCCTATGCATCTGATTTTTATATGCCTAGTTTTATTGCAAATCCTATTAAAATAAACTCTGCTTTTAGCTGCTGTGAGTAATTGGATCCAGTACTTCACAGTTGAAAAATGTTGACTTCTATTTTTAATATTTGT
>PVKC010048615.1:0-10875 GCA_004027635.1 Crocidura indochinensis | reverse complement strand
GAAGGAAGGAAGGAAGGAAGGAAGGAAGGAAGGAAGGAAGGAAGGAAGGAAGGAAGGAAGGAAGGAAGGAAGAAAGAAAGAAAGAAAGAAAGAACAAAGAAAAATAGTAGTAACAGAGGAGTTAAATTTATTGATTGCTTACTATCTCCTAAGAATTTTGTTTGCCTATTATCTAATTACCACATAATCTCATGGAATTTGCAAAGCAAATAATGAGTTTTAGGACTAAGTTTTAATCTTTGTAGCCTAATTTTAAAATTTATCGTTTTAGCCATTACTCTGTGCTATCTATCCATATATAAGTTTTGGTTAAAAAGAATCAAAACTTTACAAAACAAAAAAGAATGAATATCCTGGTTCTATGTGTTACTCTTCTGTTTCATAAGAGAATGATAGTCCTAATTCCAAAAATAAATTTATGGTACTGAGTAAGTGGGCATTTCTATAAAGATACAGTAGTCTAAAAGAAAATAACCACATTTTCTTGAACTTTGAGGAATGCTAAATGTATTGATAAAGGTGATTCATATATGTATTCTATCTCGGTGCTAGGGATCGAACCAGAGCTTCACACTTGTGTAGCAAGCACTCAAACTTGGCCAAAGGTGAACAATTTTTTCAAATGTCTTGGACCATTTCAAAGTGCTTTTAACATGGAGGACAGAAATGTTTCCTCCAATCACTCTCTCATGATTTTTTAATTTGAATCAAACTTGTGGCTCTGCTCATTGGAAAAGAACCCCATGTTTGTTAAAATGCATGACTTAAATGGATCTGACATCTCACCCTCTGAAATATTTACCCATTTAGTCTAGATCTACCCTTTGGGGACACACAATATACTCAAGTAACACTTCAACCCAACTTTCTTCAAATATTTAAAATGGATTCATGTTTCTATGGATGTTTTCTTGTTCAGAATGAAGAATTTTATGTGAATAAAGGACAGAAATTTTAATCCTAAGAGATATAAGCAAAAAAACTTTTATCAATGTATAGACTTAAAAAGATTAAGGAGTGATCTGGCTTTTGATATGGCTTACTCTGGGACACAGGATTGTCACTAGGTTAGTGTATATCTCTCTCTCTCTCTCTCTTTTCCTCCTTTTAGAAGAGGAAATATAACTGAAGCAGTACAAATACAAATCTTTGCATAAGTAAACTCCAGTAAAAAAGATATGCATTATTTGCCAAAAGTATCGGTAGAAGTTTTCTTTCATCTAACAGCTCTGATTGAACCATATGTCAGTCTTCCATCTATTATTGTGGCCTAGTGACAATAAATACTTTAAAGAGTTTGAGTAACATGTACACCTGGAGATGAATAGACTTCAAACACCAGAAAACTTGTTTGGATGAGTAGAGTAGAGAACAAAAAAGTTCTTCAACAGATTCATTTCAGCAGTGAAGTATTTGCTATCAATCCTGGTTCAAACCCCAGTATCCCAGTTTGTTGCATGAGCCAATTAGGAAGGATCCCTATGCACAAATCTAGGAGTAATCTCTAAACACTGCTGGGTGTGGGAACAAAACCAAAATAAATAATCAATTAATTCAAAAAGGATATATACATGCTTACATTCATCAAAGCACTGTTTACTAAAGCTAAGATCTAGAAACAACCCAAATGTTCAACAGATAAATGGATAAAGAAAAGACAATATATGCACAGTGAAATAGTACTCTGTTATAAGAAAAGATGAAATTTTGCAGTTTTCTGCAACTTGTGTCGAATTAGGGGAAATCATGTTAAGTGAAATGAATCAGAATAATAAAAGGCAAACACTGGTAACTTCATTAATATGCAGAGTATAAAGAAGCAAGGAAATAGACAATCCCCAATAGAAACAAACCCTGAGACATTATCACTGGGTGAAGATGAGAAGGGACATAGGAAAAATATGTTGATCCATTGGTGAAGAAATTAGTATCATACTCTGCAATTATAAAACAATTATTTTGGGACCCAGAGAAATAGCATGGAGATAAGGCATTTGCCTTTCATGCAAAAGGACGATGGTTCGAATCTGGGTATCCCATATGGTCCCTTGTGCCTGCCAGGGGCGATTTCTGAGCATAAAGCCAGGAGTAACCCCTGAGTGATGCCAGGTGTGACCCAAAAACCAAAAACCAAAAAAAAAAAAAAAAACAAAACAATTATTACACTTCTATTATAAACTATGATACCTCAATAAAAGAATTAGTTGAACCAGTAAGCCTTACATGTGGTAGATCCGTGGCATCACAGGATATCATTGGATATAGTCTTCGAAATCCCTAGGTACCCCAGCACCATAATGTTTGCCCCTCACGTTGAACTGCTTATCAGGTTGGCTGAAAATTCATCTTCTAGACTTCCTGGGCACTAATTGGGAGAACCCCAAATAAATAAAGCAAATTAATTCATTTCTATCTCTCACACCCAGAAAGATGCCTGGAAAAGGAAATTACATGTCTGTTGTTTAAATCAAATATGTTGCAACCATGGACCAGGATACCCCCAATGCGACTCTATGAGCAGAACAGAGTGTTCTCAGTCTGTGGATGATGCAGGATCCACCCCCATAAAAATCACTGAGAAAAACTCCTTCCAGAGTTTTTTTCCTGGTTTCTATCCAGGTATGTTCTGGATAGAATCCAGGAAAAGTTAGGGGAAAAGAGTAGAAACCAGCACCCACAGGCAAAGATGATCCAGGAAGTTGGGGGACAATCAAACAGATGATGAGTATAAACTTAGACAAAAGGTCCAAAACATGTCCCAAACCTTCTAAGATTGCAGTCAGAGGGGCTATTGCTGATAGAATTGGTAGGAGCTGAGCTAAGGACTGGTTCTGATTACTATTTCTTTTAGAACTACCAGGAGTGTTGGCAAAGAAAGGGGTCTTGACCTAGGCCAATACAAGATTTGATTTCCTACACCATTAAGAAGAGATACAATGGGGGGGGGGGTGGAGAGATAGCATGGAGGTAGGGCGTTTGCCTTGCATGCAGAAGGATGGTGGTTCGAATCCTGGCATCCCATATGGTCCCCCGAGCCTGCCAGGAGCGATTTCTGAGCATAGAGCCAGGAGTAACCCCTGAGCGCTGGTGGGTGTGACCCAAAAACAAACAAACAAACAAAACAAAGAGACTCAATGACCAGGAGAGGTGTACAAAAGATAAAGCTCTTGCCCAGCATTGTAGCCTATTCTACATCAATCCCAAGCATTGTGTATGGTTCCTGAATAGTCTCAGGAGTCAACTCCTACACACAGAACCAGGAACAATATACTAAATATATCTCCAACACAAACACACACACACAGACTTGTTGGTAGAGGCCTTTGGACTGGTTCTCATATTGCCTTCTAATTAGATGTCTCTCAATTGGTTCCTTTGCTTTTCATGTTAAAAAGATGTTTCCCCATTGCCTCCTCATTGGCTCTTTTCCCCACCCTTTGAGGGTAGGCTTTGTTTTTCCCAAAAAAAAGACTGCATTGGAGACCTAGTGGGTAAGCTGTCATCTTGCTTTTTGGTTCCACTTGGTGGAGCGACTGGCTTGTGAGTAAACAGCTTGTGGTGTGAATTTCTGGCCTGCTATTTCTTCCCAACTGTGTATGGATTATTTCATGTGTTGGAATTGCTGTTGAACCTGTGTCTCTTGTCCTACCCAGATTGGGGACATGGGGATCCCTCTCCTTCTCTGGGAATTGTGGAACACACATCCCACCATTTCACAGAGACTCAATAGAGACCTGACATATAATACCAGAGTTAATCAACTTCTCTGGTTATGTGACTGATCCCAGGTTTAAAATGAGAGACTCACCCAGCAGTTAGCATTAAGTACCCTGAGCTAGGTACTAGTACTGCAATAAAGATTTACACAGACACAGCCCTCACCTCCCCATGGGACTCACAGGCAACTAGCCAGAGATGCAAGAATGATTTCCCGTGTTTCACTTCAGTAAAACTGAGGCAATGCTTACAAAATATCTCCAGTGCATCAGCTAGAAGCAGCCTTGCAAATGAAGAAACACGTAAGCAAGAAAGTTGTTAAATTCATTAATCTTTCCAAGTACAAATGTTCAATTTAACAGAATGCAGATGACAAAAATTGTTATTCTTTGCCTTGAAGAAGTATCTTGTCAGAGAAGCAGACATTAAAAAAAAAAAAACATCTTTCAGTCCCATAGCCATGTTCTCACCTGAATACAGGACAAAAATCAGAGCCCGGGGGCTGGAGAGACAGTACAGTGGGTAGGGTGCTTGCCTTGCACGTGACCAACCTGGGTTCAATCAATCCTCCACATCACATATGGGTCCCTAAGCCAGGGACCCTATAACCCCTAAGCATCCCCCTAATACCCTCAAAATCAGAACTCAGTTCCTGGCTACATTTTCACAGCCAGCACAGGCCCCTGGTATCATTTGGTGACATAAGATCACAGACCAGGATGTTGATGCTCTGCTTTCTGCCACTTAAGGACCATCATTATTCCTGGAATGACACTTTGTAAGCTCAACCTAATTACAGCCAAATTGATTAAGAGATGCATAATCCAAGGATTAGCATGTCGGCAAATGCTGCTTAACCTAGTCACCGAGGGCTCAGGCAGAAACAGCTGTGTGGTTCAGGCAGTTGTTTGGAATAAAGGAGCAATTTTTGCCCATAAAAGACAGCCTGAGTGAGCTATTTAGTGTCCTCTCATTCTTATTTGTAGTCCCCATACTCAAATGCCACGGGATCAGACATTCCAAAGGCACGGTTCTGACATAGAGATATGTGCTCTGCATGCAAGAAACCCAGGTACAAGCTCCAGTGCTGCGTAGTTCCCTGACACCATGAGGAGCAACACCCTGAGCACAGAGTCAGGAGTAGCTCAAAGTGTCCCTCCCCATCCAAAATTCCATCTATTTAAGAACCTTGTTTAATAGGGAATTATAAAGCCATGTGTCTGCGTGGGGAAAGGCATCGATGTGGGAGTGCCAGAAGTGAATCCTGAAAATCAGCAAGTATGTCCAAAACCTAAATAAAGGGCACACTATTTTCTAATAACATGGACACTTAACAAATAAAAACCCTACAGATTGAGCTCCTATATGATTCAGAAATTCCACTTCTTGCCATCCACTCCAAGGGTCAAAAATTATTCCAAAAAGGTGTTTGTTCATTACTCCTATGTTCATTGTAGCACTATTTACAGTGGTCTAAACCTGAAAAAACCCAAGCTGTCAAGAATAGGTGACTGAATAAAGAAACTATAGTACATAAACACAATGGGATACTACGTGGCTATAAGAAAAGGCAAAAATCAGGCAAATTGCAGTTCTGCTACATGGATGTACCTGGAGAGCATTCTGCTGAATGAATTTGGTCAGAAGAAGTATAGACACAGAATAGCCTCTCTCATATATGGGGTATTAAGAAACAAATGAGGAGGGACCAGAACAATAATGCAGTGGTAGGGCGTTTGCCTTGCAAGTGACTGACCTAGGACATCCCATATGGTCCCCCAAGCTAGGATCGATTTCTGAGCAAATAGACAGGAGTAACCCCTGAGCGTCATAGGGTGTGGCAAAAAAAAGAAGAAGAAAAGAAAAGAAACAAATGAGGAAATAGCAAATGGCCAATTTCTACAAAGCCAGAGAACTGGTTTGTAGAACCAAGCTTACCATGCTTAGAGACTATGTGGGATGTTAGGGACTGAGGATAGGACACTCTGGTGAAAGGTGAGAATTGAAATATTGTATGCATGAAATCCTATTATTAACAGTACTGTATATGTATGTATATATATATATATATATATATATATATTTTATGGCCGGAGAGATAGCACAGTGGTTGGTCATTTGCCTTGCATGCAACCGACCCAGGATGGACCTAGGTTTGATTTCCAGTATTCCATATGGTCCTTCTAGCCCACCAGGAGCAATTTATGAGCACATAGTCAGGAGTCCTGAGCCCTTCCAGGTGTGGCCATAATAATTATAATAATTAATAATAATAATAATAATAAATAAAAGACTGTTGATTATTCTCTTTGGGACTGACGAGATACTACAGGAATTAAGACATTTGCTTTGCATGTGGCTAATCCCAGTTATATCCCCATCACTACACATAGTACCCCTCAGCATCACCAGAAGTGATTCCTGAGTACAGAGCCAGGGGTATTTATTTTATCACTGGGTATGGTCCCAAACCAACACAAACCCCCAATATATATGTATATGTACATTTTTCCCAGAATTTATTCTTTGTGGGAGCTTACACTGTGTAGAAAAATAAAGTAGCATTCACTCTGCCTTCCATAGATGATCATCAAATCAGAGGGTGACACATTTCCTGGTCCCTTTCTACTAAAGCCTGGGTTCCCAGAGTTAGAGAAATTCTCTAAGAGTAAACTGTGTGGCAGAATTTCCAAGGAAATCCATTCTCCAGTCCCCTCTTGTCCTTAAATCCATTTACAGTCATAAATCACTAAGCCAGAGTAGAAGCTATAGTATAGCAGGTAGAATACTTGCCTTGCAAGCAGCCAACCCAGTTTGAACAGAGAAGCTCACTTTTTGCTGGGGTACCATATGTCCACAGAAAGTCTATGGACTTATGGAATAAAGGACTTCGATACACAAGAATCCACATATCAAGAAAGCAATGCTATTCAAACTCAGGATTCCTGCAAAACCTCACTCTTCAAGCATTTCTGCTTTCATTGGAGAAAAAAGAACACATGGTTCTTAAGTAACTTTCACTACAGACAACAGACATTGTTCTGATTTCTCCTGTAAATAGATACAAACAGCAGATATCATGGTGTTGATATAATGCTGGGAAGAAATAATGGAACTGTCTATAAAAATAACATTAACATGAAAGCTTGATTCAAAGTGGACTTCTACAAACTAATAAGACGTTCACCCACCAATCCAAAGAGTCACATTCCCAGGTACTGTGAGAAAAAACAAAAGCGACATCTGTCTTTGCCATCAAAAAGATTACAATAAATAATATAGTTGTGGAAGGAAAGGTTAGCTAGGAGGACCAAAGAGTATTTTTGTGCCAATCTAGTGTTACTGAGAAAAAAAACCTCTAATTCTGAGAAATGAATGATTAGTTTGAGGTAGAACTAAAAAGTACATAAAAAAGTTGGAATTCTCGAAGTATCAAAAATACTGTAAAATTCACTTTAACCAGGTTAATAACTTTTTTCCCCGATTTATAATTTTATACATATTTCATGCAGGCTGTAGAATTATTTAGCTGTACGACACTCTATATTCTTGTGAATACTATTAAAAAATACATATTCACATGTATCTCCAGAGCTGTAACTCAACATTTCAAGATCTATGACTTTTTTTAAAGTATAGCCTTTAAAATCAGTTCCCCTCATTTCTGAACTCAGGGCCAAACTCTTCTATTTCCTTTTCCAGAAAGTGAAGGAATTCTTTCTATTATTTACCTTTCTGTAGCCAACATAGCTTGCTTGCTTTTCAATGCATAACTTCTAGCCTTCTCTGGGAAAACTGTTAGGAGAGCCCTTGATATGTAGTAAGTGCTCAATAGCTATTGCTATTACTACCACTTCTATGGCTATTACAGATTTCTCTCAATAGCAAAACATAGACAATTCCTATTTGGAATGATTTGGTATGTTATTAGTTTTTTGAATTAAGAACACTATTAATATTAGTTTGCATAGAAAAAAAACACTCTTTGGCTCTCCTAGCTAGCCTTTCCTTCCACAACTATATAATTTATTGTAATCTTTTTTGATGACAAAGAAAAGAAGTCACTTTTGTTTTTTTCACAGTATTCCTAGGTCTAAAAAATAACCTACCAAAGTACTAGAAAGATAGGACAGGATTAAGATGATAGATTACTTTGCATGCTGCCAATCCTGGTTTAATCTCTCACACCCATACAATTTCCCCCCAAAGAACCACCAGAAGTCATTTTTGAATACAGAACCAGAAATAGCACCTGAGCACAGGCTGGGGTGGCCCAAAATCCAAGATGAACCAAACCAAACCAAAACATTAGAGGAGGTCAGAAAGATAGCTCAAAAGGGCTAAAGCACTTGATTTTCATGGAGCAGGCCTGGGTTTGATGCTTGGAACCACGTGATTACACACACACACACACACACACACACACACACACACACACACACACACACACACACACACGTAATACTAGGAGTTATCTTAATGTAGTGAGCTTGGAGTAGCCCTGTGTACTTACAGATGTGGGACAGGATAAGTAGCTCAGGGTTAAAATATTATTTTTGTTTGGTTGGTTTTTTTGTTTTTGGGTCATACCCGGCAGCGCTCAAGAGTTATTCCTAGCTCTATGCTCAGAAATCGCCCCTGGCAGTCTTGGAGGACCATATAGGATGCCGGGATTCGAATCACCGTCCTTCTGCATGCAAGACAAACGCTCTACCTCCATGCTATCTCTCCAGCCCCCAGAGTTAAAATATTTATCTGCCTTTTATGTGTAAGACACTGGCCTTTGATCTCCAGCATTAGAAAATAAATCAATTAAGACATTGAGGGAATGGGAATTAAAACATTGAGGGCTCCAAAGATTGGAGAGCATATTTTGCATGCTAGCATGTTTGCTTCCTCCCACTGCCTGGTTCCCTGAGCAATATCAGGAGTAGCTCCTGAGCATCACAGAGTATGCTACTCCCCGCTCCCCCAAAACAAATCAAAACAATGCTAAGAAAGATTTAACCAAAGGAGTCCATAGGCTATTAAGGAAAGATTAAGAATTCTGGCCCTAGTTAAACAGTCACAAAACCTTCACTCATATGATCCTCCTGCCTAGAGGCCCCTACGTCGATCCCCGACATCCCATATGGTCCCCAAAGCCAGGAGCTATTTCTGAGTGCATAGCCAGGAGTAACCCCTGAGCATCACTGGGTGTGGCCCAGAAAACAAAAAAAAATTGTTTTTTAAATCTCTGGCTTATCATGGATTGTGTGGATTAAGCCAGATTAAGTATATGATGTTTTGTGTAAAATCTAGATCAATTTTGAAATCAGTTGGCTCCAGAAGAATCCTTTTATATCATTAACCTTTTTCAGGGCTGCCTGAGAGCACATCAGTCATAAAGTTCATGAGTGCCATCATTGCAGTACACACACAAACACAGAACCAGAGAGGTAACTTCAGAAAGCACCACAAATGCCCAAGTACTACCATCAAGCACCTGCACCTTTACTCAGTGAAATAGCACCAAAGGGAAGGGAAGGGTGAAGAATTCCTAGACTCCTGTGATAGCACACTGGATAGGGCATTTGCCTTGCATGCACCCAACCTGAGTTCAATCCCTGGCATCCCACATGGTCCACCAATCCTTCCAGGAGTGATTTCTTGTTTTGTTTTGTTTTGTTTTTTATAACTTTTAATTTGACCAAAGTGGCTTACATATCTTTCATAGTAATATTTTAGGTACATATTAACATTGAATCAGGAGAATTCCCATCACCAAAGTTGTCCTCCCTCCAGCCCCGTTCCCATCTTGCATCCCTTATACCCCACCCTCACCCCCGGGCTGCTAGTATAAGTGGTCCCCTCTGTGTCTAGCTTACTATTTAGTGATCAATAAACTGTTTGGTCTTGGGACCCTCCTTCCAGGAGTGAAAGAGTTAGGAGTAACCCCTGAGAACTACCGAGTGTGGCCCCAAAACAAACAAACGAAAAGGATTTTCAGACTTCCAAGAGCTTATTCTTTTCTTTTTTTTTTTTAGCTTATCTTTTGTTACTTTGTGTTTCCTGATATTACTGATAGCCAAAGTGAAAACTTTCCATTTTTCTTCATTTTTAAATAAAAATAATAAACCTCTCACGTGATCCATTAGTTACATTGAAATGATATGCATGAGAAAATTACTTTATAATAAGGGTGGCATTGTTTATGATGCTAATAAGTCTCTTGAATAGCTGGATTTTGAAATATGCTCTTTTGATTTAAGTATTTAAAGAAAACCTGGACTCCCACAGGTACACAGTTGGAGAAGAGTGGAGTAATTTTAATAGTCTTTGCAAATAATGGTGCATATTTTTCTCTGATGCTTTCTACCTATTGGACACATAACAGTTAGATTAGTTGAGATGTGGAATCTGAAATGATACCAATAAACTTTTCACACTCTGTTGCATTAAAATACACTGGTCTATCTTGCACTTTGAATGGGTTTTTTGCTCACGATTTTATAACATCATGCATTGGTCATTTGCAAAGTATTGGTTCACTGAGTTATGCAGATCACCCCACGCTGACACATTCCATTATACAATCTGGAAAACAAAAACAAAAAAAAAACCATTTATTAAGAGAACCACACTCGCCCTGCAAATATATCTAGGTTTGGGGAAGCTGACAACTTCCCAGAGCTGGACACAAATCTTGCAAAATTCTAATTTTCACATGAAAGTTCAAATTTTATCATGGGCAATAGACACCGTCAGTTGTTTTCCCCTGAAGTGACAAGCTCCTTTCATTCACTTTCCAGAAGATGTCTGCCAAATATCCATGTTTGAAAAATGTAGCTTGCCTGACAGTTGTTCTTGCAAGAAAAAATTGGTGTTCCCTGGGAAAATGTAGCTCTTCATTCACGCAAGCCCCCTTTTCCAGGGACAAACATCAGGCCACGGTGTGCATCAGCAAACCTTCCATTTTATTTCCCATTTTTGCCATAGAAAATACTGGCTGTTGAGTCCTCCAGGGCCTAGATTTCATAAACTCAATTATTCATCTTGTTTCATCAAGACAGTCTTAATGAAACTGCCATTATTTTTCTAGTGTGTGTGTATGTGTGTGTGTGTGTGTGTGTGTGTGTGTGTGAGAGAGAGAGAGAGAGAGAGAGAGAGAGAGAGAGA
>PVKC010048614.1:0-10795 GCA_004027635.1 Crocidura indochinensis | reverse complement strand
TGTAGTTTGGATTGTACTCATGCTATTTATCTATGTCTTTCCTGGTCTTCTTAAACTTACCAGTTACTGGAAATATTAGATCATAACAAATCAAAGTCCTTTTCAGAAAAACTGATTGAATATAAATTTAAAAGATAACAAGAAAGCAACTTCATCTTTTTGATGACTCCCACATTTCTGTGATAATGGTGTATCTGGAATCTAGAACTATGAGCAATCTTCCTTTTGTGGGAATTAGGTTACCTACTTTGCCCTGCCTCAATAACTGACATTTCTGTCACGTAAGTCTTCTATCTTGATCACCACTATCAATTTTTGTGTAAACTTGTCCCATAACAAGATGGACATTTATGTCTCTACTAAAAATATTACTTGTTTTTGCTCTGGAACAAAAGTGTGGTTCTCTTAATATTTTCAATTTAGGCGTTCTAAGCATTACTTTGATCTAGTCTTTGATTTTCTTAGGTTTGCTATATCTGCCTTGTGGAAGAATACACAGCTTCTTTGCTGTTTATTTTACTTTATTCATCCTACTATGCTCAGGGAATTCCTTTTAATTATTCTAATATAGCCCATCTCCATCTTTGCTCAAGAAGAGTTATTTATTTGGATTGCCTTTTTCTTCTACTTCTTTTCTGTATGGATAAATCCTGGCTCTCACCATCTTCACCTATGGATTATGCATCATAATATCCTAACACGTCTTCTTTTTTGCAGAGATCATCACTGGTATGCCAGCCTCAACAGAAAGAGCATATGTATCTTCAGGTAAGAAGAATAAGTTAGTCCAATTCTACTAACCAGAGTGATAGAACTAACTGCTGGCTGCTCCTTCTACTAATCAGAGCCCCTTTGCATCCAATCTTACCTTTGTTTTATGCTCTAACATTTTCCTCCAGTTTTTTCTGCCTATTTGGATTTTACATAATCAGTACAGTCTTGCAGTGTGTTCTGAATAGCATTCCTGATAAAAATGAACTCTGTATCTAGATACAGCTTAGTGCTATTGGAATTGTACAGGAGGCATTTATGTTACAAATTAAGTTTGTTAAAAGTCTGTAGGTGCTTTTCCTGGCTTCCATTGCTTTCTTTCATCTCTCAAAGTTTATATATTGATAAAAAATACAAGGTCTAGTCTTTCTGTGGGTCACTGAACTTAAACTTTATAATCTGGATATTTTTTTAATAACGTCTTTATTTAAGCCCCATGTTTACAAACATATTTGTAGTTGGTTTTCAGTTATTAAAAAAGAACTCCACACTTCACCAGTGCACTCTTTCCACCACAATTCCCCCTATTTCCCTCCTCTCCCACCCCCTGCCTATATTTAAGACAGACATTCTATTTCTCTTACTCACTACCATTGTCATGCTAGTTATATTTTATTTATTTATTTATTTATTTTTATTTTGGGCCTCACCTGTGACACTGGGATTAATCCTGGATATGTGCTCAGAAATCACTCCTGACTTGGGAGACCATATGGTATGCTGGGGAAACGAATTGTGGTCTGTCTGGGTCAGCCACATGCAAGGCAAATGCTCTACTGTTGCGCCATTGCTCTCCTCACCCAACCTAGATATTTCAAATGTTGCTTTTACTTTCTTTTTATTTTCTTGTGCTGTGCTGACAAAAATTAAAGTCTGAGCATTTACTAACTACTTAACTCATCATCTTCTCTATTAGCCATATATGTAGTCTGCAATAAATATTATAACTTTTAGCTTTTATTACTTTATTCTCTAGTCAAAAGAATATTTAATGCTTAAAATAAATTTTTCAGGGGCCAGGCGGTGGCGCTCGAGGTAAGGTGCCTGCCTTACCTTGCTAGCATGGACGGACCACGGTTCGATCCCCCGTGCCCCAGGCCAGGGGTGACTTCTGAGTGCACAGCCAGGAGTAACCCCTGAGCGTCACTGGGTGTGGCCCAAAAACCAATAAATAAATAAATAAATAAATAAATAAATAAAAAGTAAAAATAAAATAAATCTTCAATTGAAAGTAGTTTTTGGAAATCTTTATTCAAACTGTTACCTTGAAGTATTATAGTAGTAACTTGTTTTTATGTAGTCCGTAGAAGTTTTACATAGTTACAAAGATTTTTGCATCTTATTTAATAATTACACAGCTTTGTGGAAGAGATCGTTTTCTCAGTTTACAGATAAAGACAATTAGATTTTAGTAATGTTAAATTATATATCTCAGCAAGTAAAAGAGTAGATGCTTCAAGCTCAGTTTCTTCTCATTGCTTTTATATTTGATATCACTGAGGATTGTTTTTGGAGGCATATATTAAAGCATAGCTTTTTTAATCTAATATTTATCAATTCTTCCTTTTTTCTTAAAATCAGTAAAAGAGATGGTTTTGTTCATAGTCATAGTATTTTTATAGATATATCATTGCAAAGATATTACGATTTGTATTCTAGAGTAAGATTATCCTCATCTTAGAACATTTTATACTTAAAAGGTAGGGAAGAAGAATTAAAGGAAGGATAAGCAGAAAGATAGGAGGGGAAGAGATATTAAATTATTTATCTGAGCTTATTTAGGAATTTTTAAAATTTAAGATTCAAGCCTGAGCTATTAAATTTCTTTGGTACTTTACTGGGACTTGGGGTGACTATATTTCTTATTTTATGATTATTTCTCAAATGTTTTTACCTTCCTGGCTATTAAATTTTTATATATCTTTTCACTAAATTGTTCATGTTTCCTACTAATTAGTTCCTTTTCCTTAATTCTGCATGAATGGTTTTTCTGCTTGTTCTGTATGTAATCTCTTACTATATATCTCCAGTGATCATTTTATGTGTTTCTTGGCATGTCATATTTGAGCACTGTGGAATGTTCAGGTGCACCTCGCATGACTTTCATTCGGTGTCATCTCAGTTTAGGATATTTCTGCAGACCAAATTGCTGGAACTACTCCCTTTATTCTATATTTTCTCTGTGAGAGTTGACTTTATTCTCTCTGAATATGGAGCTGTGTTTTGTATTAAGATTTCTTAATATTAAGACTACATCTAAGAGAAGAAGTCATCTATATTTTCTCTCATGTAGATTTGTTCAGCCTGCTATATCTTGGAAGTTCAAGTTTCTATGCAGGAGATATCTGTGCACAGGAGTTGCCTGCTTTCCCACATCTTTCCAAAGTCTTGGGGGATGCAATAGTTTGTGGTTTTGAAATATTGCCTGTATCTTCCTTGACTCCCAAATGCTTCAGTCTTTCTGTTGCACTATTCTCTAGTGCACTTTTTTTCCCTAAATGCTACCCAAGTCTGGCAAATTTCAATCTGAATGCAAGCAGCATGACACAATAAAACTTCATTCCACTTTTATGTTTTTATAGAGTCTCCCATTAGAATATCAGTATCAACAGAAGGAGCAAATACTTCTTCATGTAAGTATATTTAAATATTATCTTCACTAGGTGTTAAGCGAAGGTTATTAATGCTCCTGATTCTGAAGATAGTGTTTAAATCTTCCCTTGCCTTTTTTGAAGATCAATGTCTTGAGGTTACACAAATACTGTCGATATTTTTTGGATTAATGTGGTCTGCTCTGATTGTAGAAACTGTATACTCCTTCACTCTAAATTAATATGAATTTAAGATATTATGTGTTAGTTTTCCTATAATAAGGTAGGTCTTCAAATGCTGAAACTGCATAGTCAGATTCCTAGTAATG
The DNA here is from genome assembly GCA_004027635.1 of Crocidura indochinensis. Classification (NCBI taxonomy): domain Eukaryota; kingdom Metazoa; phylum Chordata; class Mammalia; order Eulipotyphla; family Soricidae; genus Crocidura; species Crocidura indochinensis. The sequence goes on along the minus strand of PVKC010048614.1, from coordinate 7,104 downwards.
GGTGAGAAATAGAGAACACTGTGGAGTATTTCTATGGTTTTTCTTAAAATATAGCTTGATCCTTTAGGAAGCTGCCTGAGGCAATATATCCATTGCTTTAAGGCGTCTCTTGCAAAGCTCCTAAATTTCCATGTAAAGTTGATTGTGACAGAGAAGTGAAACTATATATAGATGTCCTTAATTCAAATTTGATAATAAGTGACTAATTATGAAAACCTTTGAAAGCAGTCCCCAGGCAAGAGCTCAGATTAGTTCTCATCTGGTTAATGTGAAATGTGCTTTGTGCTTATGGAGTTCTACAACTGCTAGATTGATTGGGGCTTTGTGCTTTGTCGGGGGAACTTCAGAAATTAGCAAGAACTAGTAAAAATAGTTTTGATACTTATACATTGTGAATAGCACAGTATTAAAGTTGCATACTCAATACGGGAATTCATACCATGAAAATGAAGCCAGTCTTCTCATTCTTATTTGAGTTTATTGAGTTAAAGTGATTTCTGAGTTGAATTAGAATAATTTTGAGGACTCAGAGGTTCTCAAACTTTTTAAACAGGGGGCCAGTTCACTGTCCCTCAGATCGTTGGCGGCCGGACTATAGTAAAAACAAAAACTATGAACAAATTCCTATGCACACTGCATATATCTTATTTTGAAGTGAAGAAACAAAATGGGAACAAATACAGTATGTGGTCCGCGGGCCGTAGTTTGAGGACCACTGGTAGATCCTCAATGAGTAGGTCTTCCAAATTATTCTCTTCCAAAGTGAAAAATGTGTTTAAGGAACAGTTTCATTTTCCTAAAAGAATGGAACTTAAAAATTGAAAAGAAAGTCTGTACTTTAGGCAACTGCACTTCTTTTTTTCAGTCTGTTTAAATTCCCTTAGATCCTACTCTCTTTTCCTTTAGATTGGATGGCCCTTTGCCCTTTGTCTTTTACCTGTAAAAAGAATTCTCTAACTAGATAGACAATGATAATTTCGTAAGACTTAACTGAAAACACAATGCTAGAAATGTTAAATAGAGTTCTGTTGTGTTCTAAGGACCCTCATTATATACTGCAAAATGATAATCCCTTCTGGGGAGCCTGGGATATTTGTTATTTAATTCTACTTAAAAAAGATTAGTCTGACTGTCTAGTGTTTAGCTAACTAGCACTGAGGAATCATGTTGAGCTTTGCTTTTATGCTTTTAAATGTTCATTACATAAAAACAAATTCAAGATTTTTATTATTTTTGCATCTTCTTTCTGGGAAGAATTTGTTCCCTCTAGGGAAGAATTTGAATAATTTAATTTTATTGAATAAAATATTAGAAATCTAATACAATTGTTAAAACTTTGAAATTGAAACTCTTTATTCTATCCTTATTTGGGCACTGTTCTTTGGTATATAGATATGTGTATATATATATATACATATACATATATGTAGTCTTTTTAGGGGGACACACATGGAGGCGCTCAGGGTTACTCCTGGTGCTGCGCTCAGAAATTGCTCCTGGCAGGCATGGGGACCATATGGGATGCCAGGATTCGAACCTCCGTTGATCCTGAGTTGGCCGCTTGCAAGGCAAACATCCTACCGCTGGTATCTCCCTGCACCCCTATCTGAGTAGTTTGTAAAATGAAATTAATACTTCTTTTGCTGTCTAGAATTTGTAGAAGTGAATTGAATTTCTATTATGTTTCCAGGCATTGTGATATTTTTGATAAAGAGTAATTTAAATCCAAAATAGCTCTCTCTTCACAGACATAATTCTTGATATTTAGTTATTTGGTAGTAGTTAAATTAAGAACAAATATTCTGTGTATTATTTTGCAAAAGTACTTAATTGTCCCATTTTTGTACATATTCCCAGTTCATAGAACACTGCAAATAAATGTGGTCAAGTTGATAAAGGAATACCTAAGTGGCACCAGAAGTAATTCTTGAGTGCAGAGTCAGAAGTAACCCCTGAGCACCACAGTTGTGACCCCTTCCTCCCCTTTTTACAGAGAAATATTCTCTGTAATTGAAAATTCAAACCAATAGTGAGACGATTTTTTTAGGTCTTGTCCTGGTGAGAACAATGAAAGTGGAGTCAAGTTTGCAACCCACATAAAAGTAGCACTATGCAGAACTCTGCAATGCAGAAGAGTTATGGTTTGGAAGATCTCCATTCATTACAAGCTAAAGGGAATGTGAAGACTTAGCAGTGGCAGTGTATTGAAAATGTTATAGACATACAAGAGTGATAGAAAAAAGTTCATAGAAGTTAAAAACAATATGGCTTAAAGAGCGTGGTTCTTTCACTGTTACAGCCACAAAGATGATATTTGTCAATCCCTGTAATGACAGCTGAATACCACTATGCCCATGTAAGTGACTTCACTGATAGTCTTGATTTTTTTTTCTAAATTAAATTTTGAGAAGCCTTTTTGAAGTACTATGCATTTATCAAAAACATACAAAGATCAGTATGCTTTAAAGGATCAGTGTTAAGGATGGCAGCCTTATTATTCTTTAGGATGGGAGTGCTAATGTCTCTCTCCTAACAAGGTTATTCACTGTCTTTATTGTTTCTGAGCACATCTCCCAGCTGAGCCAGTTTGGGTAAGAGGTTTGAATTACTGTATGTGCTTTGTACTGTTCCAAATCTGGGTGGAAATGACAACACTACAGATAATCCTCTTTCTCCCAAAATCCCTTCTTGAGCTTTCCAGCATTTGAAGTGCTTCTCTCCTCTGTATATATTGGAAGAGAGAAGTGAGAAAAAAAATAAAACTCCCCTAATGTTCAAAGATTGTTGCTAGACATTTTAGTATTATTTTCTTCTAGTTTATGTTTTTCATTTTGGCTTTATCCATCATCCCTCTATTGATTTAATAAAGATTTTTAATAGAGATTTCTGTGATTTTTTCTCAAGTTATTCAGTATCAACCTGAATATTTTCTAAAAGTATTTAAAATATTTTAAATAACATTTAGTGTAAAACTTTTAAACTATTATTTTTAAAAACTCTGCCAGTAAAGAAATAGTTCTTAACTGTAAGTTTTAAGATATTTTTTATCCCTACCAACACTAAATTATTTTTGTCTCCCCTTGGTATTTATTTTCCGTACTTATTTATTAAAATTGGTGATGCATCAAAACAATAATACCTTCACTTGTAAGACAAATTTTACTATTTCTTTTTATTTTAGTTTACTTTTTGGGCCTTGGGACCATACCCAGATTTGTTTAGGCCTTATCCATGACTCTGTGCTCAGGGATCATTCCTGGAGGTGCTCCTGGACCTTATGCAATGCTGAACTGAGGTTGGATGCATACAAGGAAAGCAACTTACCTTCCATACTCTCTCTAGATCCTATTTCTCTTACTTGTCCTATACATAAATTATTTTTGAAGTCACTGAAATTTTTCAAGTTCCTTATCATAATCACTAGGTTGAAAGGTTAACATTATTTCCCTTTATTTCTCTTTGCAAACATGTGATATGAAATTTAAAGTATATTACAGATTTGCTTCGTGTGTATCATAGTATATATAATCTTCCTAAATACTGATATATATGGACATATATGTATATGTATGTATATGTGTGTACATACGTACATATATGTATATACATATACATCAGGATTTAGGAAGATAGACATATATGTATATGCCCATATATACATGTGTGTATACATACATATATGTATATACACATATATGTCAGGATTTAGGAAGATAGGAGTTTGAGTCTTAAAAACTTTTAGTAGGTCTTCCTATTCCATCTTTAGATAGAAAATCTATAATAAAGGTTCTTTTAGAACAACCCTTAATGACTTCCTTTGAAGCATTAGCTGCCATTGACCTCATTTTGTAGATAATTTTGCCAAATGCCATGATAAATACCACTTTTATACTGGTAACTGTATTGAATTAAGCATGTATTATATTATCCTATTTAATATATGTTTAGGGAAACAAAAATAATAGCACTAATACTAATAAAAATAAAATATTGTTTCTTGGGGGTGGGGAAAATATAGTTTCTGGAAAACAGTCTCAAATCATCTATGTTTCAATTAATTATAATGGAAAACATTGATTGAATTTTTTTGTACTAGGAAATGTGTCAGACATTACCTGTATGACTTCTGGTCACGCAACCTCATTCCATTTTTTTTCAGATAATAAATTTAATGCATTTTTTTCTAAAATTGTACAGGCTGAGTATAAGGAGTAACAACTCAAGTGGGAAAGCACATGCCTAGCTTGTTCCAGTTTCAGGAACTGGATTCCTCATGTTGTTTGAGGCCCCTGTCCCTATACCAAATATGAATGAATATGGTCCCTATACAGAAAAATAAAATAATTAATCGGGCAGGATTAAAACAGTCTCTATAAAGAAATTTTGCATGTCATAGGAAAATTCTTTATTATAAATGGAATGAGAATGCAAATGACATACAGTTTGTTGTAATTAAGGTTAATTTTTTACCTGGGACAAACATGTGCCATCACAGGGCCAGTGATCTGGAATGCAAATAGACTTTGGATGAAATTGTCTAATAAGTTTATCTAAGGAAGAATTTAGGCTGCTCTTAAGACTAAATACTTCACATCTAAATTATTGAGTGACCTTAGGGAAATTCTTTAACTTTTTTGAGATGCAGTATAACCTATTTTCTCTCATATTTACACTGGAGGAGCCTGATGTGAGATAATGAATGTGATTCATTCAGCACAAACTTGCTTTTATTTAGATTATTTCTCTCTACATAGACTTGTACTTGGAAAAAAAAGTGGCATGACAATGACTAAAAGAGAGACTGAAAATCACAGGAGACCTTGCACCTTATTTGAACAATGTTACAAATATTCTTATTGTGAAAATAGCAACTAGTTCATGATTTTCCATTTAAATGATAGTGTTAAAAGTTCTATGCCAAGAAATCACTATGACTTTTCAAAACATTGTATATTTTTGTATACGGATGCATTTTCAAAGAATATATGCAGGAAGTTCTCTTTGGAATCTCTGAGTGAAATGAACAATTTAATCTTTAATTTGGCACTGAAAAGAGCTAACTGAAGGAAAAGACATTTCTCTGCAGAGACATTTCTGCTATAATAAAGTACAGTGTTTCACCTGGAAATAGCACACACAGTGATATGTATTGATGAATTTCAGCTAAGTCGCTAGTATATTGGTGGGATCTAGACTGATGTGTTTTATATTCCTCTCTCGGTTTTAACTGACTTACCTGCTTTAATTGTACTGTTACTTCCAAGACCTTTACTAAATTATTCTCAGCTGGAAAGATGGCATTTCAATTCCAGGTCTTTATTGGTGGCAAAATATGAACTCTCTTCTGTCACCATAGGAGTGCTACTTTTAATTGAATGCAAATTGTGTTTCCAGATTATTATAAACATGACATTTTTCAAGACTTGGGAGACTTCATCTATTGTGGAGAATGACAAACAAATTACCAGGCATCATTTAACAATAAAGGGATAATTTAGAAAGGAAATTGCCCAACAGTATTGCCTTCATCTTTCTGGTTGACTTGAGAATTCCAGATTTTAGAAAAATATAGTGTCTTGGAGTAAGAATAGAGGCTTTTGAAAAAGAGCAATTCTTCCTTAGTTATTATCTTAAGATTAGTTCATTCATTTTTCTTATAGTTCTTCCTACAACTTTTATATAATTTTCCAGTTGGGCCTTGATATTTCCTAAAGTCAGTGTCTCTCATTGTATTCCACTACTACAAAAGAAATCTCATGCGGTCTTGGGATCAAAAGAAATAATATCATTATTATTTTTATTAATCTTACACTTTGATTTTATTTTACCCTTTGTATTTAATTTAAATTCTTTACAAATATGGTATTTTAACCATAAATAAACTACGTGGGGTATTATATAGTAATATATTATTTATATATATTATTTATTATATATAATATTTATATGTTATATTATATATAATATTTATTATATTATATAGTATTTATATCTATATTATATAAAATATAAATATCATTATATAAATGATATTTATTTCACAATACGTTTTTGAAGAATAATTTAGTATAATGAATTATGTATTTTTAACAACTCTATGACCTTGCTTTTATAAAACATAAGATGAGTGATGAGTCTTAGAAATTTGTAAGAAGATTCTGTTTATGGTTGTTGGAACAACAGAAATTTAAACCTAAAATCTTCTGATTTCAATCCCAAATTATATATTTCTTTTTTTAGCATAAGCTGGGAAAAGAAATAAAATATTTTGCCTACTTAGAACAGGTATTAAAATGATTGTTTTACCATCACAAGAACAGTGCAATGAAATATATTACATATGAAAATTTTAAATGAAAAATGAAGAATCCATCCAAAAAGAAAAAATAATTTCAGTAGTTCATCTGTGGGCATCTCTCTTTTCCACAGTTCTATTCTTATTACAATGCACACAACATATCTGAGGCTTGGGTACTTATTTTATTTCTTTAATAAAGGTTTGTATGCATAGTTGAACTGATTGCCAAAAACCTACTGAAATGGTATTTTCATTTGATCTCTCAGTCTACCAGAGGTCAGAAAAATCCTAAAAACCAATTATAACGGTCAGTGTGGGTTTGAGCCTAAAGTAGTATTCATCTGAATTTAAATCCATGACTGTATTGGTAGATTTGCTCTATAAGTTTGTACATGAAATACAAGCTTTTATTCAATTTTGTTAGTCATTTTTCATATTTAAAAGTGATGTTGGTTCCCAGAGCCTCGCTATTGTGAATAGTGCTGCGATAAATATAGGTGTGAGGAAGGGGTTTTTGTATTGAATTTTTGTGTTCTTAGGATATATCCCTAGGAGTGGAATAGCTGGGTCGAATGGGAGTTCAAATTTCCAGATTTTGGAGAAATCTCCATATTGCTTTCCATAGATTCCCACAAGCATTCCCACAAGCAGTGGATAACCAAGATGCCCTTCAACAGACAAATGGCTAAAGAAACTGTGGCACATATTCACAATGGAATATTATGCAGCTGTCAGGAGAGATGAAGTCATGAAGTTTGCCTATACATGAATGTACATGGAATCTACCATGCTAAGTGAAATAAGTC
>PVKC010048613.1:0-10871 GCA_004027635.1 Crocidura indochinensis | reverse complement strand
GTCAGGTCTGGGAGGCCCTAGGGCAGTGATGGCTAATGTTTTTGGGCCCGAGTGCCCAAACTGCCACACAATGCCCGGTCCTCCCAATCGCCAGTCCAGCCCTGTTGCCAGGTGAGCTGCAAAGCAGACAACGGCACACTCGCCTCCTGCCACGCCGCATATCTTAATTTCGGACCTTCCTGCATGCCAGCTGCAAGGCCTTCACATGCCACCACTGGCACTCGTGTAATAGGTTCACCATCGAGGCTTAGGGTGTGGACTGGCCCCTCGTGGCCGTGCTGGGCTCTGATAAGACTGTCGCTCACCCTGTGTGCCCTTTCCCACAACTGCTGGGAAAGTTTTGTCCCTGTGTTCCAGGCACTCAGTTGGTCCCTGTCTCACATGCCAAGGGGCCTCTCAGGGGCAGCCCACATATGACAAGATCCCAGGCAGTCCCCAGCCCTTCATGGAAGACAAGCACCTAGGGTTGTGAACCTAAGGATGGCATGTCCCTCTACAAACAGCAGGGATGCAGGTCATCTGGGGCCGTGACAGCTAAGACAAAACTGATAAAGGAACCCAATAGACTGGCAGCCAATCTCCCTGGCCTTGAGCCTAGTTAGACACCTGGGATGCTGGTCTGCAGGGCAGGAGGGATCAGGACACCCTGGCTTGGTGACCAGCTACCCTTCCAGACAAGGTCCGTGGCCCAGAACTGACTGCAGCACGGGAAGAAGTAACATTCTCTAAAGCAAGTGTCTTACCGTGCTGTGTTGTCACCATCGCCGACCATCAATGGGAGACATGCAAGGAAAAAAAAGGAATGTGAGACACTTCCCCTGGCCTCAGTGGAGCATCACTCACTGCCCACGGTTTCAGATATCACAAATATAGCTACGCTATGAGCAGCCCGAGCCTGGTACATCTTGGATATTTGGGAACATTCTAAGCAGAGTCAGCTCTGACCAAAAGACATATTCAGTCCACATATTCAGTGGACATTCAGCGGAATGTCCACTATGATAGAGGCCAGAGAGGTGCCACAGGTTGACTGGACACTGCCAGAAGCCAATTCCACAAATGTGTGTCCCTCTACATAAGGGGTGGCAAACAAGTTGGACACAAAGAGCCAAAATTTTAAACTGTGAGAGTCAGAGAGCCACACCACGCAGTGACCTGTCAAAAAGGACAAACACTCACACAAAAGCATCTAATTTTAACACTAATCTATTAAACACATATTGCATTTTGCCATTTTGAGTGAGGGTCAAAATCCTGCAGTGATGGTAAGGGTGTGCTAGTCCTCCACACTAAGAACAGCAAGATGTGACCCACAGGTCCCTGGCTCGCTGGCCCCTGCAGTTGTTTCCAAGGGATGGGAGACGGGAGGACGCAGCCTGGGGGGCGGGACTGCGTGCTCGGAGATCTTCCTCAGAGGTCCCTCCTCAGAAGCAGCAGAACAAAATCCAAACTTGGCAAAGAGCCACAGTACACAAAATAATGATGAGGCAAAGAGCCGCATGTTCGCAACCCCTGCTCTACGTGAACGCAAACAGAAGGTCACCTAGTGCCTCTATTTCTTCCGATATAACCTGAACATTTCCTGTCTTTCTTTTCCGGACCAGCCTCCAAAAACTTTGAGAATGTGCTCAAGACATGCACGGCCCCTCCCCAGACATTACAGTTGGAAAGAGGGCCGATCTCTGTTTCACCACAGTAAGCCAATGTCCTGTGAGAAAAGTCACAAATTAACCTATCTGTTCGTTCAGGTGAACAAGATATGATTTGGGGCCAATCATATAGAACAGTAAGAAAATGCCCTTGGTTTCTTTCTTTAGCACGCTGCCTACTTAATGCTTCCTGGCAAGCAGCGGAGGACTATTTTTAAACCATAAGTTGAAACAGGGCTTTCTTGGGATGAGTCAGAAAGAAACGAGATTTGCTGCCAAGGACAATGGGGATGGTGGGCACAGTGGGCACAGCGGGAACTGCAAAGACGATGCGCACTGCTGAGGATGATGGGGAGAGTGAGCGCAGTTGTCTGTCCTGCCACCCAGAATCTGACATGGATATTGCCTGGCTATCCCCACTTCGCTGCCGCCCTCTCTGGTGCCGGGGTGACTCGACTCCCTGATAAGTGATAATGCGGCACGTACACTTGGTGGGCAGCCTGTCGGGCTGCTGGACACTAAGGTGGGATGACCAGGGAGTCCCGCTGTTGGAACCCCCAAAGCCCAGCAGTTCTTGTAGTTCCTGCCTGCCCTCCCACAGGAGCTCTCAGTTAAGAAAACCCCCGTGACCTGCAGCAAATCATCAACAGACTCCAGGAGAGTGTTGGAGCGTGAAGGACTAAAGGGGAAGGGGGCCTGGTTTCAAGTGCCAAGAGCCCTGGGAGACTGTGCAGGACGCTTGCCTCGTACGCGGCTAACTGACTGATCCCGAGTCCCATCCGGAGTGACCCAGGCGTCTGCCTTAAGCACTGCCGGAGAGGACCCAGCCCCAAACTCAAAACAGAGCCAAATCCTGCCTATGTGCGGGGGTGCAGAAGCACACGCGGCCACCCACCCGGGTAGGCAAGACCCACGAAAGCGGGACGGGGGTCAGGGTGGAGACTGTGGGAGGAGGGTCCCCGTGGATGCGGTTGCGCGAGAAGAGGAAACGAAGGCCCGGGAGCAGCCCGTCGGCCGGCGACAAGGCTCCGTCGGGGTGCGCCGGGCATCGGGAGTCTCCGAAGCACGGCCGCGGAAGCGCCTGACCTTCCGGAGCCTATCGGGGACTCGCCCGGCGCCCCCGAGCCCGCCGCGGAGGGCCTCTCGCGGCCACCGAGCGCGCCCAGGCCGGCCCGGCCCGTGGGGTCCCGGGCAGGTGGTGCGCAGGGCCGATGCGGACGTCCCGGCAGCGCCCGGCCGGCCTTCGCGACCTCGGCCCGGCCCGGCCGACAGTCCCGGGGCAACGCGGGCGCGACCGGAGGGCCCGGCCAGGCTGCAAGCCGGGGGAGTCGCGGGACGCGGCGGGTCCGGAGGGCGACCCGGGCCCCGCTTGGTGACCCCGCAGGGGGACCGGCCCGGCACCCCCGTCTCCGCCCCCCGCCCGCGCGGCCTCCCCGACCTTGCGGGACGGACCGACTCGCCCCGGCCCCGCCGCCCCGCCACCTCATGAGGTAGTCGCGGAAGTCCTTGCTCCGCAGGTAGTCCAGCGCCTTCCGCGCCGCGGCGCCCGCCATGGCCGAAAGCCCAGCGAGGCCCGCGCCGACGCAGCGAGCCCGGACGGACGGACGGACGCCCGAGCGAGCGAGAGAGTGAGTGAGCGGACGGGCAGCCGTCACCGCCGCCTCACGACAAAACAGAACCGAACAGAACGACGTGCCGCCCGCCTTACGGCCGCCGCTCTCGGCCAATGGGAGGCCGCGGGGCCTCGAGCGGCGACGCCGATTGGCCGGCGCGCGCCGCGCCCCCCGCGCCCCCGCGCGCTGCCGTAAAGCGCGCCCGCCGCCCGGCCGGGATTGGCCGCCGGTTGCCAGGCGCCCGCGCCGCCGCCCGGAAGCGGCCGCCGCTCCCCGCCCCGACGCGGCTGCTGCGGCGTGGCCCGGTCCGGCCGGCGGGCCGCAAGGGCACCTTGAAGGGCCGGCCCGCGCGGCGACGTCTGCCCCGTCCCCGGCGCTCCTCGCGGGCGCTGACGGCCGGAACCGCTCGGCGGCCGCGCGTCTTCCCCGGGCAGCTCCGGGCGGGCGGCACCGCGGGGCCCCTCGCGGTCCGTCGGGCGGGGGCTGGGGCCGGGGCTCCGTCGGCCGGAATGGAGACTCCGAGAAGGAAGGGCCTGCGGTTCGGGTCAGGGCAGCGCCGGCTTCGTGCCCAGCTCTGCAGTCAGTGGCAGTGACTGGTGGGTGGGGCGGGGTCCGAGCTAGGTGGGACAGCCCCAGCCTCGCTGTCAAGACACAGGTTCCATTTTAATGAAATCTTTTTTTTTTTTTTTTTGCTTTTGCTTTGCTTTTGGGTCACACCCGGCGGCGCTCAGGGCTTCCTCCTGGCTCTGCGCGGGGAAGCCTAGAGGATGCCCTACGACGGGGTTCCAACGACCTTGCGTCCAGAATCTGCAGCGTGCAAGGCGAACGCCCTACCGCGGTGCTCTCTCCCTGAATCGAAGTTCGGAAGCAGGCCCAAGCCCGGACTCTTGCCACACTCGGCCATTTCCTTCCTGGGCCTTCTCCGACCCCCTGGCCCCCGAGGCCTCGCCCTCTGCCCACGAGTTCCCAGGGAGGGAGCCTCTGTCCCGCGCCGGCCTGGTCCACTGTCAGCATGAGGACGAAGGCGGGCCTGTACACTGTGTACACTGGGCTCCCAGGGCCATCGAAAGAAGAAAGGACGGTGTGACTTTGTGCTCGAAACGTGAGGCAGGGAGGACAAGCACAGACCTGCGGCGGGGCCCTCATAGGCCTTGGACCCCCTCCAAGGTCCAGTCGCTTCATGCAGGGGAATAGGGTTTATTGCAGACTGAAAGATACCTGTCCCCACCCTCCCTGCATGCATGGTTACGATTTCATTAAAATGAGGGGCCGGAGAGATAGTATGGAGGTAAGGCGGTTGCCTTTCATGCAGAGGGACGGTGCTTCAAATCCCGGCATCCCACATAGTCCCCCGAGCCTGTCAGCAGCGATTTCTGAACGTGGAGCCAGGAGGAACCCCTGAGCGCCGCCGGGTGTGACACAAAAACAAAGGAAAATAAAAAAGGTTGCATTAAAATGAAACATGTGTCTTGACAGTGAGGCTAGGACTGGCCCACCTAGCTCGGACCCCACCCCCACCAGGTCTGTCACTGACTGCAGAGCTGGAGGGGGAAGGTCCACTGCCCAGACACCCACTGTGGCCCCAGTCTCCTAGCCCAGGTCTTTAGGAGGTCCCTGATACCCTTGTTCACTGTTGGCTTAATGCCCTGAGAGAGGACAGATAGGCCAGGACATGCGTGGAACACTGCGAATAGCAGAGTTGTGTAGACAAATGTCTGTGTAGCTATTTTGCAATCCCTGGTACAACTTGTAACTAAAGGCTCCTCCCAGGGTACGGTGCACCTCCAGACTCCAGCAATGGGTGGAACCAGGGCTGGGCCTGTGGCCTCTCCATCTCCATGCCAGGGACACTGAAGAACCCTGGCCTCCCAGTAGAGGTTTTTGGTTTTGGTTTTGGTTTTTCAGCCACACCCGGCAGTGCTCAAGGGTTACTCCTGGTTGTCTGCTCAGAAATAGCTCCTGGCAGGCACGGGGGACCATATGGGACACCGGGATTCAAACCAACCACCTTTGGTCCTGGAAGGGCTGTGCTATCTCTCCGGGCCCCCTACCAGTACAGTTTTGATCTGTATCACTTGTCATCTCTAAGCCAGAAAGGAAAGGGGATGGATGAGGAGAGGAACTGGAGCTGTGTCTCCCACAGGATTGGTGATGGGCACACCTTGGGTAAGCTAGTGACCCCACACTGCTTGGAAAGCCCCTAAAAATAGACATTAAAATAAAATGTGCATCTTGTCAGCCAGGGTTGGCTTGTTTGGGGGCCACACCCAGTGGTGCTCAAGGCTCACTCCTGGCTCTGTTGAGGACTCACTCCTGACTTGCGTTTTTCCCAACTCATTGACCTTTAGGATGTTCTTCCTGAATGAGAAATTTCCAGGTATTAGCACACACATGTGTGTGCATGTATGTGTGTGTGTGTGTGTGTGTGTGTGTGAGAGAGAGGTACCCAGCTGTGCTCAGATTATTTCTGTGTCTGAACTCAGGAATTTCGGGGCTCTGGGGACTATATGGGGTGACAGGGATCAAAGCTGGATTGGCCATTGCAAGGCCTACCTGCTGTTGTCTTTCTGACCCTGAAAGAGATGTATATCTTGAGGGACCTCTGGCAAAGACCCACAACGTCCTGACAGACTGATTAGAATTGTACGTCGTAAAATATGAGAAGAAATATTTTAGGCAGGGGACTAGAGCCATAGCACAATGGGGAGGGAGTTTGCCTTGCGTGCAGCTGGCCCAGATTAAATTACTGGCATCCCATATGGTCACCCAGCCTACCAGAAGTCAATTCTGAGGGTAGAGCCAGTAATAACACTGAGCACCACCAGACGTAGCCTCCCTACCCCCACCCCCAAATAAATATTCTAGGCAGGAGGAAATGTGATTCAAGAGATAGGAGTTGCTTTTAGGGGATGGGTCCAGCCAGGCTGGGGGCTTCTCCTGGATGTTGTGCATGGGTGAGCCCCACACACAACCAGCCCTGCCTGGTTGCTGAGCACACCCCAGTCTGGCTCTGCAGACCTGTGTGCTGTAGGACACCTGCCTGCCCTCCCTGCCTTGAAGTCAGCCCTTGGACCAGAGGGTCCTAGGAGGGCTGATACTTGGAGGGTGGTGAGTCCCAGAGGGGCCTTTTCTCTTCATTAGTGACTGAGAAGCTTGTGACCCTCATGATTGTCCCAAAGACCTGGTCATGTCACGGTGAATAGATGCCTGGAGATGAAACACAATTCCCCAGGGCAGGCAGCAGTGGGAGTTGACCAAAGGATGGGCTGTTGGATCCTGAAGGGAGACAAAAAGAAGACAGCAACAGTGTGACCCACATGCTGCTTCCTCTGTGCATCTGCAGGGCTCTTTTTGGGGAAACTTACCAGAAAACAAAGCAAAACAAAATGTATTTGAACAAAGACACTCAGTCTGCTCAGGGGTCTTGGGACACCTGAGCACTGACTCTCCTGGTTGACTGGTGAAGGGTGGCCAGGAGGTAGTCCCAACAGGAAATAGGGGACCCAGCAAGGAGTGATGAAGACCAAAAGGCAACCGTGAAATCACTTTTGTTGGTTCCATCTCAGTCTCCCAGCCGTGACTTCTTGTGCTCATCCCAACCCCAGTGACACAGGACCTTCTTCGCCCCTTCTGTCTTGGCTAGGCAGGGGCTGTGTAAGTTACATTTGGGGTGGCCACACAGGTTAGCATTTCATGTTCACCTGATCCACAGTCATCAAAAGTACATTCAAATAAAAATAAAATAAAAAATAAAGTACATTCATGTCACAGGGTTACTAGAATCACCAACAAGTTTTCCCAAGTGGACGGCGTCCCACACTGGAAATCATTTTTCTTTATCAATTGTATTCTCACTGGAAGGAAAAAAACTTCTTTGAAAAAGTTATTTATTTATTTATTTATTTTGGTTTTTGGGTCACACCCGGCAGTGCTCAGGGGTTACTCCTGGCTCCATGCTCAGAAATTGCTCCTGGCATGCACGGGGGACCATATGGGACACTGGGATTCGAACTGATGACCTTCTGCATGAAAGGCAAATGCCTTACCTCCATGCTATCTCTCCGGCCCCTGAAAAAGTTATTTTTAAGGATAATTTCCTTTTCGGAATTGTATCACTAGGGTTAAGTACATTCACCTACTTTTGAGCGACTCAGTTGTGCTGATTTTTCGTTCAAAGGTCAGGCTGCAGAGATCAGAGAGGCCCCTTGGATCTCTGCAGCAGCTTTACAGCAAAGGAACATTCTGCTATTCGCCCAGGCAAAGAAAACCCACAGGCCAGGACTGTTGATCAGTGTTCCAAAAGGACAAATTAGCTCTCTCCAGGAAAGGGAAGACTTGAAACTGAAATGTTGGTTCATGGAGGGGGCTGGGCTGGCATATGAAGGTCACGAGGCTGGCAAATGTTCTTTTGTTTTCATAAACTCTGACCTAGATGAACACATCTTAGAACACAGATCCCCTGTCCTCTGCCCTGCACTTCCTTCCTTCCCGTGTTCCAAGAGTCCCTGAAACACACCGGAAGGTTCACTCAATGGCAGTCCAGCCCAACAGCTGACGGATGATGGAGAGCTGACGCTTGTCCCATGTTTCCTCCCAGGCCTCAGTCTATTGACTGCAAGATGCCAACAAGGGGCACCCAGACCCCTACATGGCCAGGAAGGGGCTTGGTCATCTGGGTGGAGAAAGCTTTGGTGTTTTGGGGGACTGGAGGGCCCCTCATGTGACACATGCCAGGGTACTGGAGCCCCTCTGAACCTGAGACCACAGCCTCCACGTGTGCAAGACAGGACACTCGCTCCTAGGGTGAGGACAGGCCCACTGGGGCATGAGGGATACGGGGGCCTGCTTCCTGTGGCCCCTCACCTCACCACCCCACATCTCAGGGTCAGAGAGCCAGGTGTGACATCTGGTGTGTGGGTGAGTCAGAGAGCTAAGGATGCTGTGCTCACCTTCTGGGTAAGAAATAGGCGAGGACATGGGCACAGCTCACTAAGCCCTGTAGGGGGTCTGGTAGGTGGCTGCCATCAGTGGAGCTGGTTGTCTCTGCCTGTGACTAGGGTGCAAATGGGATGCCAGGGGGTCAGTGCTACTCCCTCTAGCACTGGGCTCAATTTGGGCAGCTGGAAGCAGCAAGGGATGCTGCCAGCCAGGCTACCCTCCAGCCCAGCCCAGCCTCGCCTGCTGGGTTGGGAGTGACCCAGTTGGACAATACCAGGTCCAGGCTTGGGCCTCTACCCCTCATGTGTGTGGGTGTGCATGTGCACGTATCACAGACAGTGCCCAGAGTGCTGCTAACTCTTCCTGCTGGATGTTGGGCCCACGGCTGGAAAGGTGGACAGACCGTGGGGAGGGACGGGAACCTGGGGGAGGGCCTGACTGGGGGGGATTGGTCACACATAGCACCTTCATGGACACATATATACTTAACACACACCACACACATGTACACAGGTCATGTAATGCACACATTTGTGCACAGACCATGTAAATGGTACACCCTGAGACACACCACACGTGTACACACACCTGTTCAAACATGCTCACACAACTAATGCACACAGCACACACACAAGTGCCTATACACATTCTCTTGTGTCTAGTGGTACCTGTGCTCTCAGTGGCTGGGATAGTGGGG
Source organism: Crocidura indochinensis (assembly GCA_004027635.1). Classification (NCBI taxonomy): domain Eukaryota; kingdom Metazoa; phylum Chordata; class Mammalia; order Eulipotyphla; family Soricidae; genus Crocidura; species Crocidura indochinensis. The sequence continues at coordinate 1,974 of PVKC010048613.1, read as the reverse complement.
TCTGGGGTGCTCTTATAGGTCAATGCAAGTTCTTGAGTCTTGCTGAGCAGAAAGATGTTACTCAATTACTCATCATAAAATCCTTGTTTATTCCAAAACCCAGTGAGAAAGTCAGAGCGCGTAATAAATATCTGTATAGCGACTGCAGTGCCGAGCAGGCTGGGGAGCAGTGGGCAGCAGCATGGGTGCTCAGGGCTCAGGGCCAGCACGATGAGGGGCACCTGCAGAGTCCTGGGTGCTGCTCCTGGCTTCTCCTGTTTACATGGCACCAGCGAGCAAGACAGTCACCTGGGCGACGGGGTGCATGCGCGGGGTGAGAGGTGTGTGGCTGGAGACGCCACGTCGTGGGTAATACTGGCCAGGTGTGGGTGTGGACGGGCCACGGAGGAGGCTGGAACCCTGGATAAGTAAAGATGCCTCACTCTTGCATCTTCACACGTCCTCCAGCATATCCCCTGGAAGTGAAGCCCCTGGGGCAGCCACTCCGGGGAGTTTGTGCAGTCTGGGCCCTTCTAGAAGGTGGCCAGGGCACCCCAGAGCCTAAACATGAGGCTGGCTGCTCCTCACAGATGGTCTTGTGCTGGCCGGGCTGGAGGTATCTCAGGAATTAGAGTCTGCCTGGCTCAGTAGGTGTCCCAAGAGGAGGCTCACAAAGCGATGCTTGGAGTGTGTGATGCTTCTGTTCAGCTCAGGTGAGAAGTGGGCCCAGATGGCATAGCAGGGGCATTCCAGTTTCTGGGACCCCCAGTCCCCCTTGGTGGACCCGAAACTGTGCTGCAGTGCAGACAAGGCAGCTTTGGGAAATAAGTTTCCTGTTGCGAAAATGCAGAAAGGCTACTTCAAGCTCCAAGGGAAGGTGCCAGGGGTCAGAGGGTAGGGTGAGGAGCGCTCCACTGTCAGGAGTCCCGAGAATGGTCAAAGCTTGGGAAAGCCATGTAGTGTTAAGGTCCCAGAGCAGGGAGAGCCCAGAGACAGGATTCTTTTGTGAGCATGGCACTTTGGGGTACACAAAGGGTGGGGGAGGAAATGGACTTGGGACCCAGCTGGGAATGGCAGGACCCTGTGGCCCCTCGGAACCAGACAGGACCAGGTCGCTGAGCTGGATGGAGGCCTCATTCTGGAGACTCGGTGAAGAACAGGAAACTGAGCTAGCTCTGGGTCTGTCACCTGCCCCCGTACACATGACTCAGCACCAAACATCAGCACTCCACGAACACACGACACATGGCACACAATACGGCTTCCACGAGGTGTCGCTGCTGTCCCCGACCTCATCTTCAGGGATCCCATACAGATGGCTTGGGGTATAGCACAGGCTTCCCAGCAGCCAGCACACGTGGAGTTCCAAGAGTCCACAGCAGTCTCCGTGCACGTCTCAACCGGAGCCCCACTCTCCACCCTGGCACCCACAGCTGGTGCCTCTCAAGCCTGGCTGAAGCGAAAGGTGGGGGCTCTTTGGATCAGCTCAGGCCTGTGAAATCACAGCCAAGGTTCTCCCCGACCCTGGACGTCTGAGGCCTCCGCATATCCAGGTGGAACATGGTGCAGGTCTGCATTGCGGGGAGGTGAGAAAGGCGCCAGTGAGGCAGCTCAGCCGGGTCCTGCTAGGGTCTAGGGCAACTTGGGGATGGCTACAGGCGTGTGGACGTGAGCGTCTTCATGCCACGGCGCCGGGCCAGACTGGAGGCAAGCACTGGCTCCAGCCGTGGCACCTGGGGGCTTCTGTGCAGGGCTAGGTAGGTGGCAGCCACAGCTCCCTGCAGGGCAGATGGGCGGGTGAGCAAGCAGCCCAGGCCTAGCCTTGGTTTCCCCAGGAGTCACTGGCAGTGAGGATGGTATGCCCCAGCACGGCCTGTGAATTGGGCACACACCCTACGGCACTGAGCCTCAGTGCTGAGTGCCAGCAGTGGGGCTGAGGCTGTTGGGGGAGGACTGGAGAATGTCCTGTCTCCTCTGTCACAAAGCCTGAGATCC
>PVKC010048612.1:0-10879 GCA_004027635.1 Crocidura indochinensis | reverse complement strand
ACTGGACACAGGCCGACTGGCTAGAATGAAGCTCTTTACTCACAACTGGGACTGTGGGGAGGGCCTCACATCCAGGGCAGGTCATGTTAAAGTCCCCTGTGCCTGTGGCAGGAATGGGAGTCCCCTCATATCTGCTCTATAAAGTGCTCAGTAGAGTTGAAGTTTAAACCAAAGTTACTTCCAGAGAGGGAGAAGGAAGACTGTATCTTCTTATTTTAGTTTAGGGGTTTTTTTTTTTTGTTTGTTTCGGGGCCACACCCGAAGGTGCACAGGGGTTAGTCCTGGCTCTGTGCTCAGAAATCACTCCTGGCAGGCTCAAGAGACCCTATGGAATGCTGGGAAAGGAACCTAGATTAGCTACATGCAAGGCAAATGCCCTCCTGGCGGTGTTATCACTCTAGGCCATGACTGTAGCCACTCAAGGCAGTGGCATAGGACATATTTTGGAACCAAGCGATAGTATCAGCAGGGAGGATGCTTGTCTTGCATATGGCCAATGTGGGCTGGATCCCTGCACCCTATAGGGTCAGTACCCTGAGCAATGGTAGGATGGAACCTGCGTGCAGAGCCAAGAGTAATTCCTGAGTGCCATGGGTGTGGACCAACAATACAAACAAACAAACAAAAATACACTGGGATAGCCATGCTTAGAATTTGTCATGGAGGAAGACTGACTATAGGGTGTGTAGGGTGTATCGCGTGTTGCTTTACTGTAGGAGCAGAGTGTTGAAGTGTGACCATTCATCATGGATAATTTGCCTGCATCCTTGAAGAACGTCAGGGCTTCTACCTTCCTCTTGTGTATTTCCCACCACTCCCCATCCCCAACTTCCCTCCCCATCTTTGCCTCTGCCTACTCTCCCCCTTACACCCCTTCCCCGAACATTCTCTGAGCATCTCAATTTCTAAGTAATTGAGGAAAGAGTGTTATTCTGTTTTGCCCATCTCTGGTTTCTGTTCAGTGTGTCCTACTTATGAGTGAGTGAGACCATCTCCTCATTGCCTTTCACTTCCTGCTCCTTTTCTGGTTTTTTGCCCCTCCGGTCCCATCCATGTTGTGCAAAAGGGCAGGATGGCCAGATAACTACCTCAGCATCGTTCTACAGTGGGGACTATGCTGGATGGCAAATGGTCAACATGCCTTCGAGGTAGCTCTGGTAATCAAAGCACTTGTGTATGGAGTCTGAGCCGAGATCTAGCATCCAGAGGGGTGTTTGTTTTACTGAGCCTTGCACAGGGGTCTAGAGCCCCCATTCTGAGATCACGGTGGGTTGAAAGTGGCAGGGAGAGACATAGAGAGAGATCCATGAGTGGTTCCTGTCGATGGTCAGGATGGTTTCTTTCCCCAGCTCCGCCATCTTTCTGGCTACATATTTTCCTGTGCCTAGAAGGGGTTTTAGGTTCAGCCATTCCTTCTTCCCTCCATTCTTTTTTTTTTTTTTTTGGGTGCACTCAGGGGTTATTCCTGGCTTTACACTCAGAAATCGCTCCTGCCAGGTTCGGAGGACTATATGGGATGCCAGGATTTGAACCACCATTCTTCTGCATGCAAGGCAAATGTCCAACCTCCATGCTGTCTCTCTAGCCCCTCCCCCCTTTCTAAAGTGTGGAGAGATTTGGGCCACACCCACACAGAAGTGACCTCTGGTGGTGTTTGGGAGACAATACATGTTGCCAGGGATTGAACCGGGTCAGAGAGATGGAACCAGGTCAGTGAAGTGAAGACAACCACCTTCCAGACACACTTGGGTTTCTTATTTTTTTATGATTTCCATTTATAATGGTTATTTATGGATAATACACACTATACTTTTCTTGTTACTGGGTCACACTGGTCAGTGCTCAGGAATGTTTTGTTTTATTTTTTTTTATTTGTTTTTGGTCACACTCAGCAAGGCTCAGGGCTTACCCCTGGCTCTGCACTTAGGAATTACTCCTGGCAGTGCTTAGAAGACCATGTGGAATGCCAGGATCAGCCTTGCACAGGTCAGCCCTGTGCAAAGCCAACACTTTCCCTGATGTCCTATCATTTTGGCCCTTCAGGGACTATTCTGAACTCTGTGTTCAGGAACAACTACTGGTGGTGCTTGGGTATCCCTGTGGCCCCTGCACCCGGGTTGGCTGTGTGCAAGGCAAGTGCCTAATCTCTGTGCTATTTCCTCCTTTCTTTAAAAATCTTTTAATTCAAATATTAAAAAATGTTATTAGTGTAGTTATTTCCCTAACTGCACTCACCACTCTTTGTGGTGAGCTTCATATTGTGAGCCAGTCCTTTTGGCTAGGATGACAGTGCTAATGAGTGAGAGAAGTAGAATGCCTGCCTTTAATACAGGCAAGGGTGGGAAGGAGGGAGGCGGGCACTGGAGTGAGAATGTTGCACTGGTGAAGAGGGGTGTTCTGTTTATGACTGAAACCCAACTACAATCATGCTTAAATAAAGATTTTATATTAATCATGCTTAAATAAAGATTTTATATTAAAAATTAAAAAATGTAATTAAAGAACCACAGTTTACAAAGTTACTGATAGTTGAGTTTTAAGCATATGGTAGTTCAATCGTTTCTTTTAAACTTTATTCATTGATTGATTGTTTGGTTTCTGGGCCACATCCAGCAGAGCTCAGGGGTCACCCTTGGCTCTGTACTCAGAAATCGCCCCTAGCAGACCGGGGGCCCATGTGAAATGCCGGGAATTGAACTGGGTCCCTCCTGGTTTGGCTGAATGCAAGGCAAATGTCCTACCACTGTGTTATCTCTCTGGTCGGATATTTTAATCTTAATCTCATCAGTGTCACTTCCCCCGACCAGTGCTCACAGACTCCATCATCTCCTCCTACTCGACCTTCCTACCTGCCTTTCAAAATTGGTGGCGGCAGCTTTTGTTTTCAGCTGAATCTACACTTTGGGTATAGAATTAGTCCATCTTCCTTATTACCAATAGAACCAAGTCCTGTTCCTCTTTCATTTCTTCCTGTTTGCATCTTTCCTTTCTTTTCTTTTTTTGTTTTTGTTTTTGGGCCACACCCGGTGATGCTCAGGGGTTACTCCTGGCTATTCGCTCAGAAGTCGCTCCTGGCAGGCACGGGGGACCATATGGGGAACCGGGGGATGGAACCGCGGTCCGTGCTAGGTTAGCGCAGGCACCTTACCTCCAGCGCCACTGCCCGGCCCCTATATCTTTCTTTTCACCTCAATTTCTTTCCTTTCCTGTTCTATTTTCCCCACATAACAATATTTCCTCTTATTTTTGTGGCGGCCACATTAGAGATGACTTTAGTGCTGGGGGCAACCATATAGTGGGAGTTGAACCAGGCACTGGCCTGTGGAGAATGCACTGCCGCTGGCTCAGCCCTATCTCTGGCCCCTGTGCTGTTCTGCAGGGATATTTCTTTACAGGATGTCAAAGAGGACAGTTTCTCCTTCCGTTAACTGTGCAGTTATGAAGAAGGACAGTTGTTACCTGACCTCACCCACATCTAGACTGAATGGTTAGTCGACGCCCTGCACCTGGAATCCTCTCAGCCTTGAAGTATTCTTATATTGATTGATTTTTTTCCCCCCTTCTGTTTTCAGTTAGACCTGGAGTTGCTAAGGTCTATTAGGAATCAGGGAAAAGTAAAAGAAGGAAAAACCTGTAAAATTCAGTTGGTTTCATCAGTGCGGTGTGGGGGTAGGGGAATATGTTTTTTAGGAGGAAAGGGGGATGTGTTTATTTATTTATTTATTTTTTTATTTTTGGGAGGGGGTGTCACAAAGGCAGTGCTCAGGGGTTTCCTGGCTCTATGCTCAGAAATCACTCCTGGCAGGCTCGGGGGACCATATGGATGCCACCATCCTTCTGCATGAAAGGCAAACGCCTTACCTCCAAGCTGTCTCTCTGGCTCCCAGGAGTGAGTGGTGGGGTGGGGTGGGTGTGTGTGTTTTTTTTCTGTTGTTGTTTTTTTTTGGGTCTCACCCGGCAGTGCTCAGGGGTTACTCCTGGCTCCATGCTCATGCTCAGAAATTGCTCCTGGCAGGCACGGGGGACCATATGGGGCACCGGGATTCGAACCGATGACCTTTTGCATGAAAGGCAAATGCCTTACCTCCATGCTATCTCCCGGCCCCCAGGTGGGTGTGTTTTTAACAGAATGGCTAAATGGAACTTGTGAAGCACTTTCTAGAATGGGGCTTCAGTGGTCCCTAGAAGGGAGGAGGAAGTCACGCTTTTAATATAATGACTGAACAAAACCTGTGAAGAACTTTCTAGAATGGGGATTCATTGGTTCTTAGGAGGAACGAGGAAGTCACGCTTTTAACAGAATGACTGAAGGGAACCTCTGAACAACTTTCTAGAATGGGGGCTCAAGGCAGCTAAGCAATAGGTGGAGGAGATGACTCATTTCAGGGTGAAAGATATGGGACAAATCTCACTGCATCTGTTCTGAACAAAGTAACATGACCTGGACTTTTTAGTGCTTCCACGGCACAGGGTGCAAGAGGCAGTGACAGGTCAGAGAGCCATCTACCTTGTCATGGATTTAACTTGAAGATGTGCTGTAGGATCGAAAATAAAGCCAGTTCCCTCCTGGGCAGGGTCGTGCCGACGTGAGACCGTCTTCCTGGTAAAGGTTTTCTGCTGGTTTTTCAAGGGCACCCAGTTGAGAGCCTGCAGGGCCAGCATCGTGGGTGCCTAATGACTTCAGTGTGGTCTTTTAATCTCCTGCTTGAGAGTTATCTGACTTGTCCAGACTGGTCTGCACCGGTCTGGGAGAGTGTGGGAAAGAAGGGTAGCCTTGCCCAGAGCTCTGAGGGGAGCGAGGGTAGAGCCAACCACCAATCTAGAGGTAGAAACAAAATCGCTGCCTAGAGACGCACCCCTTTAGGCCTCTGGCTGCTTCTGGCCCACCTCCCCCCTATCCCCATGCCAGGGAGGAGAGAAATGCAAAAGCAAAAGGAAGCTTGGAAAAGAGCTTATCACCCATGTTCTACTGAGAGCTCACAAGACGAGGAAAACTGAACCTATGTAGTAAAATGTGGACCGTAGTTTCATTTGCTCTGAGCTAATATGGGACTGAGAATGACTGTGGCCCTCAAGAAAATCAGGAGAAGGGAGAGGCAGCAGCCCTAGGGATTGGAGGCAGGACCACAGATCACTACCATCTAGACATCTCTACAGAGCACTGGAGGCCAGGCCCTGACTATAGCGTAAGTAGATTGAACTTTTTGGGACTGTGTGGTTCGTTCACTGCAGGCACGTCAGAAATTGAAATGCAACGAAGTCACAGAAACCAATTAGGGATTTTTTTTTTTCAGGTGACAAGTGGAATCTTAGTTCATTTGGTCTCAGGGCTGGACCTGCGTGTGGGATGGGGGTGACCTGGGGAGGGGGCTCTCAGCCTATGATTCTTCTTGTCCCAATTCTTCTTTAAATGGGACCTCACTTGTAAATTATACTCCAGGTGCAGCTGGTTCTTACATCAAGTGCCAAAAATGCCTGGCGAGGTCATCTTAAATATTTCAATATTTTGATGAATATGAATCATCACTTCCAGGGCTCCCTTAGCTTGAACTTTTCTAGATCTGCAAAAGAGGATACTTTTAAATGAGCCAAATTAAATAACTGAAAAATTAATTATTGTGTGTGTGTGTGTGTGTGTGTGTGTGTGTGTGTGTGTGTGTGTAAATCATGCTTGATCATTTGATATAATTTGGGCTAAGAATTCGATTTCTCAGTATTGAGATCTGTGGAGGGACTAAACATGACATGTGAGAAAGTTTTAGTTCATGTATGTTGGTACATTTTTGTAACCAGAATTTATATGTGTGTATACATATGCTATTCTTAAAATGGTTTAAAGAAAATTTTATTTAAAGAAAATACATAACATAGTTGATGTAGTTGACCATAATACATTTGTTTCCAAATAAGTAAGAGTAGAGTTATTAAAAAAAAGGATAGAAAGAAAAAAGAAGTAAAAGAAAGAGAAGAACAATCTATTTTTTTTTTTATTTTTGGTACTTTTTTTTGTTTTTGTTTTTTGTTTTTGGGCCACACCTGGTGGTGCTCAGGAGTTACTCCTGGCTATCTGCTCAGAATTAACTCCTGGCAGGCACGGGGGACCATATGGGACACCGGGATTCGAACCAACTACCGTAGGTCCTGGGTTGGCTTGCTTGCAAGACAAACACCGCTGTGCTATCTCTCCGGCACCGAGAAGAACAATTTTTTAAAAAGAAAAAGTATAGTAACAAGCACTTTTGTGAAAATTATTGTATCTCCAATGAAGTCAATAAAATGGCAGAAGATTTGGGAAGCTCTTGTTGTTAGCTGTCCATTATGTTAAATTGGTGTCTTTCTATAGAATTGACTGCATCAAATAAATGAAGTTAATCAGAAATTTGAAGCACTATTACTGTTATTGTGGCTTTTAGGGCATGTTATCAGCTGCCAGGCTTCCTGGAAGAAGGAGGATGCTTGGGGTAGGGTTCCCGCTTTCTATCCAAAAAGTCCTGGTGATATCAGCCCAGTGTTCTTGAAGTTTAGTCAGATTGGTGTCCCCAAGGAAATTGTAGGAGGGTGGTGAGGCAAGACCATTGGCAAAATGGTGATCCTGAGTGATGGCAGTAGCAGGCTGCTTGACCTGTCCTCTCCTCCCAAGATGGCTGCTTTCTGCTGTGTGGCCCTGGTTTTTCACCACTCAGTTTATATCTTGTTGGAGAAAAGAGTGAGTCTATGGAGCTGGTCCTGTGCAAATGTAGTGACTGCCATATTATTCTTCCAGAAATCTTTAGACATGTACTTATAAATGTGAGCTCTGGAAAGAGAACTTTCTGGAGGTGGGTTGGGAAGAGGGTTGAGATAAACTTAACTTTTTATACGGAGTGAATTCATGTTTCAAAATAGAAAAGAGGGCCTGGAGAGATAGTAGAGGGATTAAGGAAATCGTCTTGCTTGAGGCTGACCCTGGTTTAATATTTGGCACTTCATAGGATATCATGCATATCACTTGGGAGATCTGTGAGCACAGAGCCAGGAGTAAACACTGAGCACTACTGAGCTGGGCCCCATAAATAAATAGATAAGGGTCCAGAGCAATAACACAGCTCGTATATGTTTGCCTTGCACACAGCTGACCCTGGTTCTATATGATCCCTGTCATCCCATATGGTCTCAAGACCCTGCCAGGAATGATTCCTGAGTACAGAGCCAGGAGTATCCCTTGAGCACTGCTGGGTATTGCCCCCAAACAACCAAAAGCAGATTAATAAAAAAATAACAAGTAATGAATGTGGGGCCTGCTTATCTTATGGAAAAGTTAAATCTTGCATAAATGGAACCTTTAGGTAAATTGTTTGACATTTCATTTTGAGAAATAATACCTTTGTTATAGATGGATTTGCTAGAGAGTACTGAAAATCAAATGTAATGACATACTTTTAGCTTGAAAATAGCAATTAATGACAGATTGCAGAAGTCAGCCAATTAATTGTCATTTCTATCCAACGCATATGGAAGATTGTTTATAAACAGGCAGGATTTTTAAAATGTGCATATGAATTTGGTATAACATTTGGCAGTGCTTAGCTAGTTTGGCAACATGAAGAATACTAACTCTTTTATACTTAAACTTGTCTCGGGGATGTGAAATGTTCCATGGGTAGATTTGTTCTTTCATCACAAGCTCTAAAATATTTTTGTGGGGAGCACACCTGGTGATACTCAAGGGTTATTCCTAGCTCTGTACTCAGAGACCATTCCTGGTGGGCTTGGGGGACTATATGGGATGCTGGGGCTGAGCCAAGGTCAACCATGTGCAAGATAAGCACCCTGCCTGCTGTGCTATTGCTCTAGTTCTAAGTCCTGAAACCTTTGAAAAAAGAAGTTTTATGTTTTAGAGGTGTTCGGGCTTACTCCTGGCAGTGCTCAGGGTACCCCGAGTTGGCTGCATGGAATTAGGTGCCTGAAAACCTGAACAATCTCTCCAGATCCAAAAGCGCTGAAATCTTAACATTCAGCCACATCCTCAACCTAAAAAATTTTCTCATTCTTGCTTGTCTGTGGAAAAAAATACCAGTGGTTTTCTTTAATTCTTCTCCCATCTCTTCCCCCCATGATCGCACACCTAGTCACATACATAGACACATTCACACACACTCAAATACACACATATACACACGCTTTCACACTCACATAGTAGCTCTGCAAGACAAATACACAATCATAATACATGCTCATACCCACACACAGAGAAACACATACTTACTGCACACGTTCACTTACTCAGATACACTAACATGTATACTGACATCCCTCACTCTCATACTTTGCTCTCACTATGAGATTTTCTGACTCCAGCCTGATTTTCCTCCAATAAGCAGTTACCTGGCTATTATCCAGTCCTGGAAAACAAAAACAACAAAAATAAATTAAAAAAAGGAAACAAAACCCATAACCTTTTTGATGCAACACGTTGCTGACTGACCTCTCATGGAATGTTCTGGAAAGACAGTTTGGCCAGCTCCAGCCCCTCTCAGCTGCTGGTTCATGTTTCGACCTGAGACTCTGTGATCTGAGACTTCTGCGATTTTCTCTTCAAGCTTGTTTTCTTTTGGGGGAAGGAGCAGAAACCACCTACACAAAGCGCTTCCACTTGCTTAGCTGGAAATGCCTGGATCAGCTAGAGATTCCACTTGCTGAAAATCCTAAATCCCCCGTTTTGAGTATTTTGCCCATTGAACTCGCTGCATTTCCCTGAATCCTGGATTGTTTCCACTTCAGGTTTGGAAGCGAGTCTGGGAAGCAGAGAAACTGGTCTCTGGTGCTCTCACTGGGGCTGTTTGGCTTGGGGATTGTTGAGTGGTGAGCGTGGAGGGAAGCAGAGAGAATCCGCATGGAGACCTTTTATTTATTTATTTAATTTCAAGGAAAATGTATTTTATTTTATTCAAAATTTTCCCTTTTATTTTTTATTTTTTGGGGGGGGGAGGTCACACCCGTTTTATGCTCAGGGGTTACTCCCGGTTAAGTGCTCAGAAATTGCCCCTGGCTTAGGGGGACCATATTGGACACTGGGGGATCGAGCCACGGTCCTTCTTTGGCTAGCGCTTGCAAGGCAGACACCTTACCTCTAGCGCCACCTCACCGGCCCTATATTTTTCCCCTTTAAACACTAGTTAAAATAATTTTTTTTTAAATTGTTCATGATTGAGTTATAGTCAGACTAATATCCACCACCCTTCACTAGTGCACCTTTCCCACCACCATTGTTCAGTTTCTTTCCCATCCAATCCCCTCCCCTGCCTGCCTCTGGACAGGCATTTTACTCCACCTTCCCTTCCTTCTCCCTCCTCTCCTCTCCCTCTCACCTCCCTCTCTCTCACCCTCCCTCTCTTTTTCTCTCCCCATTCTTCCTCTCCCTCTCTTTTCCTCCCTCTCTTCCTTCTCTCTCTCTCTCTCTCTCTCTCCCTCATTCGCTCTCTTTCTCTCTCTGTTCCTTTTTTCCCCTTTTAGACACTGTGGTTTGCATTATTATTACTGAAGGGGCATCATGCAGATTACTTGATCTCCCTCCAACTTCTTGTCAAACATCCGTTCTTGCCCAGACTGATCAGCTGTTGAACTTCCCACCTGCACTGTGGCCAGTTCACATCCTGCCCTGTATGTGTGGTCAGTAGACATCAGTATCGGTCAGTCGGGGTTCTTCTTTTCCTTTGTTCACCTTGCTTGTACCTGTGTTGTTTGCACATCCCAGAGCTGATTGCAGGGAGTTGGTCTGAGAAGTCCCTTGACTTTCTGGCCTACTAATTGGGACCCACTTTTGGCCAATTTCTTCCTTTTTCTGGGGCAGGGATTTTGAGCCATTCCCAACAGTTCTCAAAGGTTAATCCTGGCTCCGCACTCAGAAATCACTCCTGGCAGGTTTGGGGGATCCTATGGGAAACTGGGCATCATCAGCAAATGCCCTCCCGCTGTGCTCTCAGGCCTCCCTTTAGACATTGGATAATTAATTTCTATCCTCTGTGCCACTTCCACCTTCGAACTCCATCCCTGTCGGCGAAAGGCCCTCTTCATCCTGTAGATGTTATCCCATCCTCACACCCAGTTATTTTGACACTTGGCAACTGCTTCTCTTGAAGTTCCTAAAATAAATGTTATGGGGCTGGGGTGGGAATCCCAACTGAGTTCTGTGCATGCCCAACTTGTACCCCGGCTCTCTTGCTGTCTTCCAGGCCTGAGAATAATCTTTTTTATTAAACCTGAGTATTTTTTTTTCATTCGAGAAAACATCTATATTGCTCTGGCCAACAGATGAGGCTGCTAACCACTTACACATTCAGTCATTCTTAGCTTGCCCTGAGCCTTAACTCCTTTCAGCCATCTTCCTGAGTATTTTAAATTCATTATTATTATTATTATTATTATTATTATTATTATTATTATTATTAATTTTTGGGGCCAAACCGTTGGTGCTCACAAAGCTATCCTGACAGGCTCAGGGACCCTATGTGATGCTTGGAATTGAACTGGGGTCCATCACATGCAAGGCAAATATTCTACCCATTGTGCTATCATTCTGGCTCCTGAGAATAGTCTTTTCCAGACTTATCTGAGCCCCTGATGGCTCCCTCTACTCCATGCTGGTGGCCCCACAGTGTCATTATGTCAGCATAGTTCCAGAAAGTCATGATTCTTTAAATCCGGACCCCACCCCTCAGGCCTTCACCTCCGCTCCAGCAACCAGGCCATCCCCTTGATCATCTGTGGAGGTAGATCTCCTTGTTTCATTTTCCTCCTTAACAAAGTGTTGCACAACATACCTCCCCCACCCCACCCCCACCCCCGCACCTTGGTTCTTCCTTGCGCTGTTCTGCTGTTGTCTCCAGATCTTTCTGAGATG
>PVKC010048611.1:0-10852 GCA_004027635.1 Crocidura indochinensis | reverse complement strand
GCCGGTGTCCTAGGTTAGCGCAGGCACCTTACCTCCAGCGCCACCGCCCGGCCCCCACTAACAAGCCTTTTTAAAAAATGTTTTTCAATATTAATCTCTCCCTATCCCCAAAGACTTCCTCTTACTTTCTGGTTCTGTAAGGATGGATGGAGGTGGTTTTAGATTATGTCAATATATTTGAAAAAAAAAAAAGCAAAAATAATAATGGTAGCCATAGGAATCTAAGTAATAAGAAAAAATGGGTAATATTGAAAACTAAGTAAGCACAAACAAAAAATTAATTTGGGTCCTTATCTCATACCATGCATCAAAGGTGACTCAAAATACACTCATGGCCTTAATATTAGATCTAAATCCAAAAAATACATCAAGGGAAATTTAGAACTCTTCATGATACTAAAAGATGAAACTTCAGTTTCCTCCATGTTCATTGTTGCTGTGACTCCATTATAGCTGACATGAGTCTAGATGTTAGACATCCCTGCAAATTCCTGGACTCTCTCTGAGATTGGTAGTTTACAATTTCCCCAAACCATAAATTCTGCCTCTTGGGCTCACAGGAGACCTGAAGATAAGGGACAATATCCAGGCAGTTGGTAGAATGTATAGCCTAACAGCTTAATAGGCCCTAAATAGACGATCTCAACATCCTAAATGGAAATATATATGAAGAGATAGATTAGCAGAACAAATGCCTATTAATTAACCAGACTACTCTGTAAGACAAAGAAAACTCCGTGCTTTCTCTGTAATCATCTTGCCACTTAATAAGTAACACAAAAGACCCAATTTTCCTATTTAAACACACATACACACACACACAAAAGCCATACTAAACTTAATCCTATACTAATTTCTTCCCAAGATGGTATTTCTTTCACTTCTACTTAATTTTCAATAAAAGTTTCCAATAAACTTTTCTACTTTCTAACTCTGAGTCTGAACATTTTTATTATTCAATATTTTTATTCTTGAAAATATTGGGGCCTGGGAGATAGCATGGAGGTAAGGCGTTTGCCTTTCATGCAAAAGGTCATCGGTTCGATTCCCGGTGCCCCATATGGTCCCCCGTGCCTGCCAGGAGCAATTTCTGAGCATGGAGCCAGGAGTAACCCCTGAGCACTGCCAGGTGTGACCCAAAAAAAACAAAACAAAAAAAAATATTGAGGAACTTGGGAACCATAGATGAACAGAGACCCTCCCTCATTGCTCCTACATCAATATTAACTTCAAGAGCATCTTCAATAATTCAATGCCATTTTTTGAGTGAATCAAATAGAAGCAAAAATAGAAAAATGGGGCTACTAAAATAAACTCAAAAGTTTCTGTACTGAGAAAGAAATTGTAGCTAGGATTAAAAAAACACTCTATTCATTGGGAAAAATATTTACTTACCAAACATTTGACAAAGGATTGATATCCAAAATAGATAAAATACTCACAATGCTTAACAACAAATGAAACAAAAAATCACCCCCCAGAGTGGGGGGGAGAAGTTGAAGACACTCCCTCAAAGAAGAGAAACAGATTTCCAATAGATATGGAAAAGTATTCTTCATCACTTATTATCAGAGAAATGCAAATAAAAATAACAATGAGATATTTCATACCAATGAGAATGACATATATCAAAAAGACTGAAAATAAGCACTGCTGGCAGGAATGGGATTAGAAATGGAAACTCCCAGCTACCCATAGGTTGTGTGAATATAATCCACCTCTATGAAAAATAGTCTGGAGACTTCTAAAAAAATTTAAGAATAGAAAATCCATATGACCCAGCAATTCCACTTCTTGGTACTTACCAACCAAGAGCACAAAAAACAATTTAAAGAGATATTTGTACTCCAATATTCAGTGTAGCACTAACCACAATAGCCACGATATGAAAACAACCCAAGTCCAAGAACAGATGAATGGATTAAAAATATGTGGTAATATGCACAATGAAATACTATAACCATACCAGGCTCCAAAATGAGGATCTGGTGAGATGCAGGTCTGGAAGCAAAGTTAACTCAGGAAATAATCCACACAGTTAAAAGGTACAAGAATGGGTTCAGGAAATGCATCACTTATGCCAGGAATCCCACAACACAAGCTCCTGAGAAGGAAAGCAGATTAGTGGAAGAAGACCAAAGAAATGAGTGCCTGCCTTCCTCAAACTTTTATTCAGAAGAACTATGCCACATCCTAGGGTGGGAGAGAAATACCAAGTAGGGAATAATCCAATAATCCCATCACAAGATCAGACCCGAGGTTGGAGTATTAATATTGATTAGGGTGAGACCAGTAATCCAACATCTCCCACTAATTGACTTTAAAAAAATTCACATCCCATGATTCTAAGAAAAGGGCCTCTAAAGATGATAATGGTTCAGAATACAACTTGATGATACCTAGATAGATAGATAATGATAGATAAATATATAAAGATAGATAGATGACAGATAGATAGATGATAGATTAGATAGATAGATAGATAGATAGATAGATAGATAGATAGATAGATAGATAGATAGATAGATAGATAGATAGATAGATAGATAGTCAGATGGACAAAATCCTATAATCTGCTGTACTTGGGTAGAAATTGAGGATGTCAGTTGAGAGGAGTGAATTCAACCAAAGACAGATAGGAAATGATCTCCTCAATGTCAAAGGTAGTGTATAAAGAAACACAGCAAGAATTTATTTCATAACAATGTTAAACAACATTAAGTTTTTCTCAATTTTTAATAAAGCATAATAAGGGAAATAACAATGACCAATAATAAATCTCTAGGTGCTTACCTCTAGAACTAAGTTTTCAAAGTGGAAGTGGGCATGTGAGAGGCTTGAAAGGACACTGACACTCTTGATGGGTGTGGTATAGCAATGTTGTATGCCTGAAACTTTTGTTTAAACAATATTATTAGCCAAGGTGTCTAAACAAATAAATTTAAATAAATAAATAGTGTAGGCAGAATACTGATCCCTGACTTAACATGTGAAAATGTAGTTTTTATATCCAAGTGCTTCTGGCACAAAGATAGTGTGACTCCTGCCAAGAGAACTGTAAGGCCTGAAATACTTCATCTCACACCAACATCATCAGTAAGTGTTCCTGCAGCAGACAGTTTTCCTCCGTTCCTAAAGGGATATAGAAATTGCTGGACATGGAAGATAGCCAGTATTCTGTAAACGGTTTTCCTAGAATGTGGAGTATGTTGTATGACACCATTTACCTATCACTTCCTAAAATGTGAAAATCTTTATATTTTTTGCTTTCTTGAGGCATAACTAACATTTAAAATAATACAATATTCAAAGCACAATGATTTGATATACATATTCATTGTAAAAGTGTTCCCCATCTAGTTAGTTGACACACCTGTTACCTAACATACTCATCTGAAGTCTTGATAAGTATACTTGAGTTTTGGTCTCATAGAAAATTTCAATTATACAAGTTAGCATTATTAACTATAGTCACCATCTTTCACATTAGACCTGATTATTAATTTATATTTGAAAGTTCATTCCTTTTACCAATATCACTCTAGGTCCCAGCAGCCACTCTTCTACACTCTGCCTACATGAGTTGGACACTCTTTCTAGTTTCCACATATGTGATGCCATACATTGTCTTGTCTGGATTATTTCAATTAGCATAATATCCTCAAATTCCATCTGTGTTATAAAAATGACAGAATTTCCATTTTTTTCTCATGGCTTTGAATAATACTCCATTATATAAATGTATCCATTTAGGTATTGATATGTACGTGTTTAAATGTCACTTCTTTATTCAACAATAGATACTCCAGTCTTCCCCATATTTTGACTACTGCCAGTAAATCTGCAATGACGTGGAAGTGCATATATTTCATTGATAATGCTCCTGCCATTTATTTTAGGTCTAGGCCCAAAAGTGAAATCACTGGATCATACTTTTGCCCTATTTTTTTTAATTTCTAAAGAATATCAAAACTTACTGTCATGGTTGCATTCACTTAGTTTCCTTGAAGGAATACACAAGCATTCCCTTTTCTCTACATCCTTACCAATACTTGTTATCTGATATATTGTTGCTGTTTTGTTGTAGCAGGGATCAAAACCAGGGTCTTCCTGGTGCAAGGCATCTCCTCTAATTCACACCCACATTCCTGGCCCTATTTCTCTCTTTTTTTTTAAGAATTGAGAATTTTTGCTAGCTAAGACATCAATAGCAAGTGTAAGGTGATAGCTTATTGTGGCTTTGTTTTTCATTTCCCAGATCACTAGGGATTTGGAGTCTGTCTCCAAGTACCTGCTGTTTTCTTTGGCAAAATGTCCCTTATGAGCTTCTGCCCATTTATCTTAAAGGATGGTTTATTTTTGTTTTTTTTGTTTTGTTTTTTTGGTCAGTGTCAGGGATGGAACCCTCACACACACTAGAGGGATTTTTTTTTTTTTTTTGGTTTTTAGGTCACACCCAGCAGCATTCAGGGGTTACTCCTGGCTCTACGCTCAAAAATCGCTCCTGGCAGGCTCGGGCATCATATGGAATGCTGCGATTCGAACCACTGTCCATCTGCATGTAAGGCAAACACCCTACCTCCATGGTATCTCTCCAGTCCCACTAGAGAGATTTTTTAATAGGTGAATCACATCCCCCACTCTCTGTCTTTTGTGGGGGGGGGTCTGTGTCCCAAATAGAGCCCAGGGGTTTCTCTTAGAAATTCTCAATCAACCTCAGTCAATCCTGGTTCCTGGGAGATGGTGCTGGTGGGAGCACCATGTGTTGTGCTTGGAAGCTTCTTGGACTGCAGCAGGTAGCACTCAGAGGACATGTGGCACTTGGGATTGAACCAGAGCTGGCCTCCTACAAGGCCTGCCCTAAAAGCTCTGGACCAGGGGTCTCAAACTTGCAGCCCATGGGCCGCAAACAGCCCTCCATACAACATTTTGTGACCCTGCCCTAGAGGAATCTTTTTTGTTGTTTTGTTTTGTTTTAGTTGTTTGGGTCACACCCCCCAATGTTCAAGGCTTACTACTGACTTTGCACTCAAGGATCACCCTGACTTTGCCTCCTGCGGCCCACAGGTAAATTGAGTTTGAGACCCTGCAGTTTGGACCATATCTTTGGTCCTCTGTCTATTTCTAAAAGTCAGATTGTTTGAATGTTTTTCTACTGAGTTCTGTGTATTCTGATCAGAACAGTAATTTGCGATGATTTTTCCCCATTCAGTAGGCAGCTTCAACTTTTGTTGCCAGGTCCCTGTGTTGCGTAGAAGACTTTTAGTCTGATGCCAATACATTTGGTTTATTTTGGAATTTTTTCCCCTTTGCAGTAACAACCTTTACATTCTTAGAAGGAGTATGCCTCCACTTCCTTTGATCATCTCAGCCACTGCAATCAAGGTTGCAGAATAGACCTGAATATCACTAGGATCCTGTCTAGAATGTCATCTCCTAGAAAACAAACAGCTGGCAAACATCTAATCAACTTGGCCTGAGATCAAAAAGCCCCAGTGGGATCCAACAGCCAGGATCTCCTACACAGAGCACTGAGTTCCTCAGATACCTCACCCTGTGTTGAGACTAAATTCAATGTGACTGGATGGAGGTCTATTTCTCTCTAGACATCATCCCCCAGGTCTTATCTATTAGCAAGTTTTTTTTCCCACTCAGCTTCCAATCCATCATAGCTTTCCTTCCCCACTCTCACTACCAGGTCTCAACTATCATCTTCTCTCTTATTGTCCAACCTAGGACAATGTAAGAATCTCCTAACTAGCTTTCTTGCATCTGCTCTTGCTCCCTCCATTGCATTCTCCACAAGGCTGCCAAGGAGATCATCCATCAGAAATAGCATCAGATCAAGCTATTCCCTGCTTACTACTCTTCATCACCAGAATATAGGCTTTATAAGATCTAGAGCCCACCTACCACCTTCATCTAGTGCCTAATTCTAGCCACACTAGGGGCCCAGCAAACACTGCTTGCATAAATATAATAATATACATATAATTATTATATTATAGCAATCATATTTATTATGACAATAATTCTAATTATATATCATAATATACAATATAGTATGTTATATCGTATATGTTATAGACCATTACATTATTATTATTAATATATAATAACTTCTATTGAAAACACTAAGAATCTTCTATTATTTATGCAAAAATGATACCCCAATTAACTTTTCTGATTTTTTCTTTCTCCTTCCTTCTTTCTTTTTCCTTCCTTCCTTCCTTCCTTCTTTCTTTCTTTCTTTCCTTCCCTCTTTGCCACACTTGGTTGTACTCGGGGTTTATTCCTGGTGCACTCAAGAATTATTCCATGCAAAAGGTCATCAGTTCGAATCCCGGTGCCCCATATGGTCCCCCATGCCTGCCAGGAGCAATTTCTGAGCATGGAGCCAGGAGTAACCCCTGAGCACTGCCGGGTGTGGCCCAAAAAAAAACCAAAAAAAAAAAAAAAAGAATTATTCCTGGTATTTCTTGGAGGACCTTATGGGATGTCCGAGATTAAACCTGAGTCAGACAGTATGCAAGGCAAGCGCCCTATTCATGTACTATCTCTTCAGTCCCTGGGTTTTCTTTTAATTCTAACATATGGTTGGGCTTCGTTAGTTTCTCAGATGTCAAAATGCTTAGATTCAAAGCAATTTATTCCTCCCCTTCCCTCCAGCCAGCAGAGACAACATAAAAGGAATTTGTGACTTACAAGCACAGATGTGTCGCACTTCAGTTATGCGGCCTGAGAATAGATGAGAGATTATGCTGATTGAACTGGACATTTTCCATTTTTATCACTTTAATTATAAACATAAACTATTGGGGGTAAAAATCAAATGGAAATCTGCCTGTCAATTTCACAATTAGCATCTCATTTCAAGAGACCAATCAACTCAAATAAAGGCCAGTGACCTTAATCTTTCCCTAAATACAGCACTTGATTCTTCTTATTAGTTGAAAATCCCCAAACTGTGAAATATTTGGGTTAACCCCATGTTTGCATCAGTGACACTATGACCACATTTAAATAAGTCAAGGGATTTTTGTGACCTTTGTGTTATGGTTTATATGGGTGCAAGAGAAGCTAAGGTTATGCAAATCAGGCAGGAGAAATAACAAGGCTGCTTCCATAGGGCCTCTGCTTCCATTTCTTTTTATTAGACTGTGGAAAGAAGTGTGATTTAGGGGTGATTTATTTTGCCACTGATTAGCTAAAACTAACCCAAGAGGAAAATAAATCCCAGAAGTAAAGAAGGTTAATTTTAATCATAATTGTCTATTAAAAATCAGAGGGAGGGAACACTGTGTAATATAAGATGAGAAATTTTTTGGTTTTTAAAAGGAAAGAAACAAGACTGGTTCAATCTCTGCATATGTTCCCCTGAGTACAGGCAGGAACGATCACAGAGCACAGAACCATGAGTAAGACCAGAGCATTATTAGGTATGGCCCCCAAACCAAAAGATAAAAGGAAAGAAACATACTAATTTGACCTGGCAAACAACACATTCACAGAATATCAATAAACCCTGTATATTTTAGAACAAGACTAGGAAAACTACAAAATTAACCCCTTCTCCCAAAAGACTAAATGTTCTACCAAGTTAGACATGGGAGAAGCAAGCATTATTAAAATTGAAGACAGATAATACAGTAGGTAGAGCACTTACCTTGCATACAATCTACCCAGGTTTAATACATGCACCTTATATGATGCCCTGAGTTTCATAAGAAGTAATTCTTGAGGGGCCAGAGTGATGGTGAAAGTGGTAAGGCATCTGCCTTGCCAGCGCTAGCCTAGGACAAACTGTGGTTCAATCCCCGGGTATCCCATATGCTCCTCCAGCAGGGAGCAATTTCTGAGCACATAGCCACCCTTGAGCATCACCGGGTGTGCCCCCCCCAAAAAAAAAGAAGTGATTCTTGAAAGCAGAAATAGGAAATCCCTCTGAGCACCACCAGGTATGACACAAAGCAAAAGAGTTGGAAGACCATTTACTAGGGGGTTTCATTATTTCAAGGTCACCAGGATTACCCATTTATCTGCCTGACTCCATTGACTCTTGCCTTGAGTAGCTCCATTCAAGTTCTTGCTAAGCTGAATGACTTTTCTCCAACTTGCCTGCAATGATGTTTGGTTGTTTAGGATCTGTAGGGCTTGAATTGTTAAACAGTTAGAAGCAGAAAGTAGTGCAAGCTAAATGGAGGCAGAAAAGATGAAATCATGAAAACATATGTATGACTTTTTTCGCCAGAACTCAAGAACACAAATAGTACCATTAAGTAAGAGCTTGTTTTATGTCTCACCTCAGAATATCTTCTTAAAGGAGACCCTCATTCACTGCTCTTGGAAATGTCAACTCGTCCAATCTTTTTTTTTTTGGTTTTTGGGCCACACTCAGTGACGCTCAGGGGTTACTCCTGGCTATGCACTCAGAAGTCGCTCCTGGCTTGGGGGACCATATGGGAATACTGGGGGATCGAACCACAGTCCGTCCTAGGCTAGCGCAGGCAAGTCAGGCACCTTACCTCCAGCGCCACCACCTGGCCCCTCGTCCAATCTTTTTGAAAATTAATGTGAAAATTCCGCAAAAAATATAGCAATTAGTATTAACTAAAAAAAATTGTCTGTTTTTCAGTTCACAAAACAGAAAAAATTAGTCCCGAGTTCCCGCCTGATCTATTCTAGAGACTACCCCAAACTCTACTAGTATCTTTGCATCTCAGATTCTGAGGAGAATAAATCAGAAGTCCTAATAACAATCTGTTATCATTCTCACGTATCCAGTATAACTGAGAAAGATGGGTCACCCAGGTCTGGTGGCTATAGCCAAAGAGGGGAGGAAAAACACAGCAAGATCACCAGAATGGAACCAAATCCTATAGAAGATATCTAGTAAAGGGATGAATTGTTATGGAGACAATGAAACTAGCCTAACCCACAGAATCTGAACCATGGCAAATGGTTCCCACTGTAATTCTGGTCAGACTCTCTCCTTAGGGTGAGACTAGCATTCTGTAGAGAATGGTTGGATCCGTGGTTATACTCTCAAAAGAACCCTGCATTTATCTCCTTCGTACTGCTTATTTAGAATTCTACATTTACTCATAAGCTTGCATAAATCTTTCTCAACTACTGGGCCTTATAAAGTCCTATGAGACATGGTACTATAGTGGTTTTATTCACTATCATATTACTGTCACCATGGCTGGTATTCACTTATTAAACAGTTGTTCAATTAATGAAAGAGGCCAAGGGAGTTGTTACAGATATTGTAACAGCAATAACAAGCAGATACCGGGTACACAAGTTGAATAATTTAATTTGTAAATTGCTACTGAAGTAACATTGGTTTTCAATAGTTTTGACAGACAGACAAGAATCTTTTATGAGAACTAGTAGAGAGACCATTTCTGGAAAAGGGAGGACAGGCACCATGACACAGAGATACAGAGGACAAATACCACAGAGACCATGAGGCAGGATGTGGCCAAAGTCTGGCTAGAAGGGGAAAGGTGAAGCCATCATATGGATGATGTAAGAGCAGGAGTTAGAACTTGATGAATATCAACTGATTTGAAACAAATGCATGCAGTGGGAATTTGGGGCAGGGTTGGAGGTGGGAAGGTAAATAAGGAAGCCATTCATAAGAGAAAGAACCAGCAAGAAGAATGAAGACAGATTTTGTAGGCTACAAAGAAAGCAGAACTAGCGGCAGTTAAGGAAACACACCACTTTTCTTTTTTATTGTGGTTATTAGTTCTGGCTACCCAAGCTTGCACTGTACCAGTTCAAAACAAGCAGAATTGTTGAAAAAAAAACCTAATGATTAATTGTTGCACCCTAATAAATAGAGACAACAGTACCCTGGACTGGGGTGCCCATCAATTTCCTTAGAGGTATTCATAGAATCTAAAAGCATATATTTTGCTTCCAAAAAATGATATATGTTCTTGGTCATTGTTTAAAACCACAACAAACCCTCTTACCCACACATCAACACAGGCCAGGGCTCAGCATAGTACCTGGCTCATCACCCCTCCCCCGATTTTATCAAGATTTAATTGGCAGATAGCAATGTGTAACTTTAAGGTGTATAGCATAATGGCTTCATTTACACATACTGTGAAATGATTATTGCTACGTGCAGTCAACAGTCATCATTACACAGAAATACAAAAAGGGGAGAAATGCTTTTCCTCATGATGAGAACTCTTAAGATCTACCTTCTAAACAACTTTCAAGTATATCCTAAAGAATCTAAGCAATAGTACAGGGTTAAGGTGCTAGGCTTTCATCTCGCTGAGCCTATTTGGATCCTGGACACCTCATACACGATCCCCCCCAATACCACCAGGAATGAATCCTGAGAACAGAGACAGGAGTGAGCCCTGAAAAATAGTCATGGTATCATGTTACATGCTATCTCAGTCACATAAGATTGTATCTCTGGGCCCTGTTACACAATTTCTCCCCTGCTCTCCCCACCTCTGGTAAACACAAATCTGATCTTTTTCTGAGTTTAATCTTGTTTGGTCTTGGAGTCTTTACTCTTGGGGTTTGGGTTTGAAGTCTTTACTCCTGGGATTTCGCATATAATAAAAGAAATCATACAGATAGCTCTGTGATATATTTAAATTAGTCCAATACCCTCAAATTCCATCCATGTTCTCACGAGAGCAGGATTATTTTTCAAAAATAGAACATCCTTGTTTAATGGATCTCCAGCATCCCGTATGGTCCCTCTAACACAGCCAGGAGTAATTCCTGAGTGCAGAGTCAAGAGTAACCCGTAAGCATTTGAGGGTAAGGAAAAGGAAAAAGAGAGAGGAGGAAGAAGAGGAGACAAAAAGAG